>JAVGVS010000934.1:0-37500 GCA_032718565.1 Distichodus sexfasciatus
TTCAAGTTTATATTTGATTTTCTGCTTTAATTTTCAAGTTTATATTTAATTTTCTGCTTTTATTTTCAAGTTTATATTTTATACTCTACTCATATATTGCTGTTCTGTGTGTTCTTTGCACTGTTGAAACTGGAGCCACGTTGTCTCGTCTCTCTGTGTACGCCACTCACCTTACAATACATACAGTGTTTTCATTTTGAATGGATGCAATGGGATCGTGGCCGAGTGAATCGATATATCAGTGGAGATCGATGTATCGTTACATCCTTCTATTTTTGTAGTATATCCTACTTTTATATAGTAAAAGTTTATAGGATTTACAGGAACACCAAAATGTCCCTATAAAGGAATATCCTCATAGTGACGGCATTTATTCAGGAATTTCATCCCCGTAAGACATAAAAAAACAACACACACACACACACACACACACACTCTCTCATTCCAGCAGGTAATTATCCTGTGGTTCTGCTCGGTGGTGTAATCCCGCTCCGCCGTGTCCTCTCATCTCCTGTTTTGCTAAACGGTGCTTTTAGCTAATCCAGCGGCTCCCGTGGTGACTGCACTGTGGGATTTGGTGGGTTTACAGAGATTAACCCTCATCTCTCTCTCACACACACACACACACACACCTTAACAATGCACAATAGAGAAACCACGCTGGCAACTGGTGTGTGTGTGTTGTCTATCAGTAGGTGAATTACTCTGATAGTACATTTGCACAAAGTTTGGGACATGGGTTTAGGAAACGACCGAAGGCACTCTGTGTGTGTGTGTGTGTGTGTGTGTGTCTAATGACTTTTTTTTTTTGGAAGGTTCCATCTCCTAACGTCATTAGAGTTTTTGCGGTTCAGGAAGAGTTTAAGTGTAAGGGAAAGGATGACATCACTTCCTGTTTCCACGGTCCAGTACACACACATGGAAAGCATCGCCGTGGAGACTGGAGACGAGGGGTGTGTGTGTGGGGGTGGCTGCCCAGCGGGTGGGGGTGGAATGTGTAAATTAGGGCAGGAGGAGAATTGCCCTGAATTGAAAATAAATGGCCCGTAGAGGTGGGAGATATGATCTTACAGACGCACACACACTTAAACACACACACAACACACACACAGAGTTATGGGTACATAGTTAAAATGCACTAACAAGCCTGAGGGTCCCTGTTGGACACCTGATGTGACCTCAGTCACCTCCAGCACCACGACAACCTGCTTCTGGCCGCTACACCGCCCGAAATATGTGACCCGGCCCAGTATGGCATGTAACAACTGCCTTTCAACAACAACACACACACCACACACACACACTTCCCCCCGTTTTATGGCCACGCTGGCCTTGGGTGGTCCGACAAGTGCACAAGAACTCATATCGTGTTTACTCCAGTCACTTCTCCTTGTTTTTCTTTGCTGGTGACGTGGCCGGTCAGATATTTAGAGCTGGAAGTGCCATCTGTAAACACATACACACACACACATCTAAACATAACCCAGAACTGATGCAGAATCACACCTGCTGTTTTAGTTGAAACACTGTAAATATGGGTTGGTCGTACATCCTTTAGTCAGTTCAAGGGCATAGATTTAGGTGTGAACGGTGTGGACGTTTCCCCACCAATATCTAGCGATTGCTGAACTGTCATCACCAATAGCGTTAATCTAATCTTGAGGTAATGCTCCATCGACGTTTAACGTAACACGTCTGTTTGTACACAGGGTTAAGTGGCGTTCTGTGTTCTCTGAAGCCACTTTTGGTTGTTGTTAGCACTAAAGACGAAGCAGAGCAACGATGGCAGTACCTTTAAGAAATTAAGAAAGATTTGCATCAGGTTGCAGGTGTTGAGTCTGATTTACACTCCACACACACACTTCAGCATCCCTACAAAAACACACCTCGGCATTCTTCTGCCTGTAGGCCAGGCGAAGACCGTCGATTCCCCAAACTCCAGAGCCGATACGCACCACAGCCTCCGATAACAACGCCCGTCTTATCTGCCTTTTACACAGTCTGGCTGGAATTAATGCACTAGGACCTGAAGTTGACCTCCCCTTATACACACACACACACACACATCTGCTACCTCGAGCACTTTTCTGCAAATGCACACTTAAGAGCAGTATTTGCTAAAGGCGATGGTTGGATCAAAAGAGGATTTTTCTCATTTACGTCAGATGTGTTCAGTCAGTCAAGACATGTTTAGCGCTCGAATCCGGCTTGTGTAGATCCAGAGCCACGATGCCAACTCCCGAACCAATGGGGCATTGGTAGCCTGTGCATTAGCAGTGGGCAGCTTTTTTGGCGGTGTCCTATTGAACGGTACCTTGCTTATGAGTACCTCAGTGGTACCTTCACTGGTGCTGAACTTGAACTTGCAACCCTCTACAGCCATCGTTATGTCTATGGAATGTCTCTAAACGTAGGGCGAAGCAACGGTGTGTGTGAAACCTATTGTGTTATGCAGTAGACAGACTACTTGTGGCTGCTGCTCTCATCTCATATTGCCACGACAATTATTTAGCCATAAATCCCTCATACGTGTGTGTTTGTGGAGAGTGTATACATCGTGTTGTCGTGTGTGTGTGTGTGTGATTTATTGTGTAATGCAGGATGAGCAGTCAGCTCATGTTGCGAGGGTCATTATCCGGCCATAAATCCTGTGTGTAAGTCCAGAAATGGGTGGGTGTGTGTGTTATGGTGTGTATGTGTGTTCAGAGGTGTGTGTTTTCCGAGTGTGTTTATATGTGTGTTTCCACAGAGCCAGACAGATCGACTGTAAGACAAGAGTGTTTTATCCAGACATCAGCTGCCAGTTGGATCCACCGCAGCAGTGAGGAAGCAATGAGTCGATGTACACTCACTCTGGAATGTTCCGGGAGGGAGACAGAGCGAGAGAGACAATGTAGTGTAGTGTACGCATCTGTTTGGTTGGTAGTTTGTTTGGTTGGTTGGTAGGTAGATAGTTTGTTTGGAATAAGCTGGTTTTGTTTGTTTGTTGAGTAGGTAATTTGTTTGCCGGTTCAGTATGTAAGTAGTTTGTTTGGCATGTAGTTAATTTAGTTGTTGGTCAAGGACGTACTGTAGGTGGGTAGACAGTTGTTTCAGTAGGTAGTTCATTCAGTAATTTATTGAAGAGGTAGGCGGGTGGTGTAGGTCGTTCAGAAGGTAGTTGGCTATTTTGTTTATTAGTTTATTTGGTGAGTAGGTAGTTTGCTAGTTTGTTTGTTCATTCAGTAGAACAATGGTGTTTTTGGTAGTTTGGTAGAGGTAGATATTTCATCAGCTCATTTTTTTCCCTTGGTAGGTCTATTATTCGGTAGTTCACTGAGGAGGTAGGTGTATATTTCATTTGTTTGTTTGGTAAGTAGGTAGTTGTTCAGTAGGTAATAATATATTTCACTTGGTAGTCTGTTCAGGAGGTTGGTGCATATTTTGTTTGTTCTTTTGTTATGTAGGTGGGTAGTTTGTTCAGTATGTAGTTAGCTAGGTTATTTGGTAGTTCAGTGAGGAGGTAATTGGTATTTTGTTCACTCATTCATTTGGTCGGTAGGTTGTCCGTTTGGTAGTTTGTTGAGGAGGTAGGTGTGTGTTGTTCACTCATGTTAGGAAGTTTGTTTGGTGTGTAAGTAGGTATTTCACTTGGTAGTTCATTTAGGAGGTCGGTGGGTAAGTCTTTCACTTATTCATTTAATAGTAGTAGGTAGGTAGTTTGTCCAGTAGTTGGGTGGTTCATTTGGTAGTTAGTTGAGCTGGGTGGGTGGAAATTTTGTTTGTTTGTTTTTTATGTAGACAGCTGTCGATAAATGATAAGCATAATATACAAAGTCTTATATAAATATTAGTCTAAAAACCTAAATAGCTGTAACTGTTTCAAAGTTAAAGTCAATTTTAACGAAACAGCTATTAGAGGAGCTTCTGGAATGCCGCTAATCCATTCTGTCCGTTCACGCTGTGGGAAGTCATGCTGGGATACACTTTATGGACACACACACACACACACACACACATCAGCGGGGTGGTGACGCCTCAGTGTGGTGCCCCGGTTCTGGACTGACCCATTCCAGGGACCTGTGGATTTATAAAGGTGAAAGGGCAACAGCCAGAGAAGGTCAGAGGTCAGAGAGAGATAGAGATAGAGAGAGAGGGAGAAATCTTCACCATCTGACCTCCACAAGAAACTGCAGAATTCCAGCTCTGCTTGTTTGGAAACACCAATAATACAAATCTATTTATCGTTTAGGGCCTGCTATTGGGTAATTTGGGAGTTTTCAACTTTCTGATCACAGAGAAGATGGGGAGAAGACTCCGTGATCAATAAATACCTACTTTTTGTAGTGTAGCTAAATACTATATAAAACCAGTAGCTTGGCTGTAGCTTCGTTACGAATCATCAGGGCAGTTGGTAGCATAACATTTAGGAAGTTCTCCCCGTGATCAGAGGGTCATTGGTTCAATTCCCAAAACGGTAAATGTACCACTAAAGTACTCATGACCAAGCTCTGCCAAAAAGCTGCCCCCTACACCTTCATGGACGGGTCAAATGCAGAAGTCACATTTTATTATGGTGCACTGTGTGCTGTGCTGTGCTGTGCTGTGTTCACAATGACAAATAATCACTCAGTAGCTTGTAGCTGGAAAAGCTACCGTTTCCAGCAGCTTCCCCAGTACTGGTCCTTACGCCCACGTTTGTTTAATCAGCAGATGTCCTTGTACCTGATTTGTGCCTCAAAAATGAGACAGTGATGAAAAAAGATAAAAAAGCATGCAGGCTTGTCTTCTAAATCCAGACTTTAATCTTCTTTGTGTTTCTTTTCATTCTTTCTTTCCCTGTGTAACATACACCCAAGTTGAATTCCCCCTTGACTTGCAATAAGCCTACATTACAGTTCCACCCAAATGTTATAAAAATGCAGTGTAAAATAGTGCTTTACTTCTGTAAACTCTGCACCAGCTCATGGATATTAATATCAGTCGTTTGATTTTGTTTTTCAGACCTGCCCTGCACTGTGTGAGAAGGACAGAGCAGGTAAGCCCTCAAAACTTTCATTATGACTTTGTTTGTGGTTCTATATTCTTGTTGTAGATCAAACCTGCAGTGAATAAGATTCATTAGGTAGATAGTGTGGCTTGTTTGCTACATAGTTCACTTGTTTGATCAGTAGGTAGTTTATTCATTCGTTCGTTCGATAGGTTAGCAGTTCATCCAGTAGTTCATCCCAAAGGCTGGGGCTCTAGTTTGTTTGGTAGTGACTTTGTTTGGTAGTTAGGTATTCATCTAGGCAGTCTATTTGTTTGTTTGGTTCTTAAATAGTTCGCTCCATTGGTAGGCAGTTTGGTAGTTTATTCGGAAGATAGCTGGTCATTTTGTTCACTTGTTTGTTTGATGGGTAGTTTGTTTGGTATTTAGGTAATTATTTAAGTAGTTTAATTATTTGTTTTGTACTTAAGTAGTTTGTTCCACTGGTTGGTTGGAGGTTTGGTCGTTTGTTTGGAAGATAGTTGGGCATCTTGGTAGACAACTTTATTATCATGGCACATGGTACAATGAAATTGATTTGTGTTAATGTTACTACACTCATAGAAATATCCTTCAAAAGTCTTCCTCCGCCTGGGTCCAGTTAATTGTGCAAAACGTGGTTTTCAATGAACTTTACTTTCTCTGTCTCTCTTACTCTGGTGTGTGTGGTATATTTTGGCTGGCACTGGGTGGACAGCACAGCAGCAGGGGAACACGTTGATGTCTGGACCCCTGAATTGTCTCAATACAAGTACGCAGATAGCGTGTGTGTGTGTGTGTATTCGTTATATTTCTGGCTGGAACATTCAGTTTCCCTCAGTTGATTCCCTTGTCCAGCAAGTCTCGACCATTACAAGGTCCAACATATCCGTGTTAAACACTTTAAGCCTTGAATTCTTCACGATAACACCATACGTGTTGCTGATTTTAGGCTGGTCAATGAATTACTGGAGAAACACAGTGGTCAGAGATTGAGTTATGCAATGTAATGACCCCCTGTAGAGCTGTGTGAGACCAGAGTGGGCCACAGCACAATGGCTCCCTGTTCGCAGCACATCAAAGCCCCATTCTGTCATTTCTTTCCTCCATTGAGAAGCAGTCTACTCTCTGTCATTACATCACGCAATGCTTCAAACCAGGCCACGTTCACATTTTATTTTGGGCTTGTTACAGTAACAGTGGGTTCATGGTCCTCTGGGTGTTTTGTGGTGTTGCCGGCAGTCCCTTAAAACTGAAAAGGTTTGTTGCTGGTCAGGACTGTTAGGGGTCTTGAAAGCTTAAACTAGACTTAAATTTAGTCGCGCCTGTCCTACTGCCAGCACTGCCACCATTGGGGCCCTGAACAAGCCTTTTAACCTCCAAGTTGAGACTGTACCTGTAACTATGAAATGGAAGGACCTCTAGATAAGAGCACCTGCTAAAATGCTGTAAAAGCAAAAATGGCAGAAATGTGTGAGTGTGTGTCCTGCGAACTCACACCTACTCCATCTGTGTGAAGATTCAACTTTCTGTGTTTGAGCCCAGACCTATTTTAAGGTCAGTGTGTGCAGAAGTTGACAGAAAGAGGCCCAACTACTTCCTGCAGGAGGTGTAACTGTGGGGAAACTATGTATTAGTGATGTCTTTGTTCAGGATCAGCTAGAGATTACAGAATTTTACGCTTTTGTCCTCTGATCTGCCTCAAGGCTTAGAGTTGTTAACTCCAATCGATTCTGTTTAAGTATTACAATACTGTGTTGAATGATGAGGGCTGAGGAGGATGAGGAGGATGACTTGTCTTTGTGAACCTTTGTCATAAACAGGCAGAATTCTGCTGCTGTTCTGTGGAAATGGATTCCAGGAACTTGCAGATTGCTCTCATGCCTTTGTCTGGGTTGAAAATCACAAATATTCACCATGATTCATCTTCATTGGTCTGCATTGGTCTGCCACAGAAATCAGGAAAAGCCAAAAATGTAGGTGTCTGTTCACCATAGTAGCATACTTCTACGCTTCAGTTTGTTCAAATGTGTATTTTCCCTGCAAATGCAGCAGAAATTTGGGGAATGAAAATCAAGTCCAACCCCTGAGCAATTAAACAAACTCTTGCTCTGTGCACTGTTACAAAACAGCACCACGCTTCCTGCTCCCATCAGACCTTCTCGTTACGGGCAGGAAATTCCAGTGTGCGCTGAGACGGGGAAATAAGAGAAAGAAGAAGGTGAAGTTGTGCCTACGCCCACCCACTGCGGGCGAGAAAGGAAGAGACGAGGAAATGAAAGTCTCAACAGGTGGCAAACTACTGCCCAGCCTTTCCTACCCGCCTTCATACTATGCCATTTATATTTAGTCAGCTGCTACCCAGTTCAGACTGGTCTATTTCCTCCGTTAGACAGTTAGCCGTCCAACACCGAATCTGCTATCTCTAATTAGCCTGGAGTGGAGCAGAAGAAGCTGTAGATAATTCTAATCTAGAGTGAACAGAACAATGTTTTTTATGTTACCCATCGCAAGACGAGAGGCAGTAACAGCTCAAGGATCCGCTTGGAAAGGTCCACGTTCCTATCACTCTTTCTTAGGTTTCTTATCTCTCCAGTTGGCCTGGTACCTGTAATAATCTCTGAATGGCTCCCCTTTTCTCTCTGAAGCCCCGAGCTCTTTGATGTGGCGACCCTTCTGAACATTCCTGCCCCCATTTCCCCCTCTCCCCCAACCTCATAGTGGAACCGGGGCAAGAACAAAGAAGCCATTGCTAACTCCCCTACCCACATGCTCAGACACGAGCGCCCATGTAGCAAGGTTGGAAAGGGTGGGGAAGCTAGGAAAGGGCCTTGATTGGACATGAAGCTGTCAGAGAGCACTCCTGATTGGCAAGTCCGATATGAGAAAGTGTCTGAATGGACAGGAATTGTCTCAGTTGGGTTGAGGATGAAAATGTCTTCCTGATTGGAGAGAAGAAACCTTGAAAAGGCAGGGGGAGTTCTCATTGGTCAAGCGCACCCTATGAAGGATGGAAATAGGGGAAGACTGGGCGGTTCATGGTCCAAGGAGCTCTGCAAGTCATGCCGGCGTTTGAAAAGATCTTGGCTGTCAACGGAATGCTTGAATGATTGTCGGCACCGTGACCTGCCAAGCATGCTTGCCTCCATGCAAACACCTGAGCCCTGAGGTTCATGGGAGTACGTGCACATTTGCAGCAAAGGCCCGTAATCCACTTTTTCCTCCAGTCTCCCCTGAGGGAAAGCTACGCATTTGCAGTAATAACACATGTGGTCTGTTTTGTGGCTGAGTTATGTGTAACAGCAGGGAAACATTTCATGGAGTCATTTCAAGCAACTACCTTTGAGTGTTTACTTTTTACAAGTAGAATGAGGTGTTGTATTTGGAATGCAGCCTCCTTAACACTGAAGCTTTCAAAGCTTTCAACAGAGACAGGGTGTTGGTGGCCTAGTGGTAGGACACTCGCCTGTGGACCAAAAGGTTGTGGGTTCGAATCCAACCTCTAGTGCTACCAACATTGGGTCGCTGAGCAAGACCCTTAACCCTAAGTTGCTCTCAGGGGAACTGTCCCTGAAATTAGGAAATGTAAGTCGCTCTGGATAAGAGCGTCTGCTAAATGCTGTAAATGTAAATGTAGAGACGCTCCCAATTGCAGCATTTTATGATTGGGATGTTCCAACGATCGGCCTCGTTCACCAACTGTCCTGAAAACTCACTAACATCCATCTTCCCATTCCCGTCACATATTAAACCTTCACCTGCAGAGTTCACTTTCTAAGACATTAAGCACAACACACACTCGTTGACAGGACGCAGTATCTATGTAAGGAAGGGTGGAGGAACTTGACGGGAAGTGTCTTCTAGAATTGGCCAGAGAGACAAAAATGGTCTACCTTTTGATTAGCCTCAGTTTCCCTTAGGAAATCCTGGTGTTCCTGAAAACTTGAGCAGAGGCTAGTACCTAAGGCTGTCTTTTTATCCTTTCCTCATTCATCCTAGCTCATAATTTGTGCTTGAGATACAGCACACTCTACAAGTCCTAACTGTGTAAAAGGTGTTGTAAGGCTGTGGTAAGGGTATATCATAAAAATTTGTTGCATCTTTCACATGAAGCAAGACATGACTCACAGTCTGAATGTCTTTCTTTGTTTCTCGGACCTGCGGTCATTCGGGTTTTACCTATTTCAGGGAAAGCTGACCGGACCAGACACAGGGCCCTGAGGAATCCCAGCTTTAGTCAGCTTTACCGCTCAGTCCCAGGTGGAATGAGTTAAGATGTGTGTGGGAAAACAATGAGATTATCCCTCTAAATGTCAGGGTGTTGTTTACTTGAGTCTAAGAATGAGGAAATGACTGAAGGCCCTTCCATGTAGCGCATTTTCTTTGAATGATAAACTGTGCAAAAATAATCTCACCTGCATCTCTTTTCCCCCTGTCTCCTGTTTGGACTGGCTTTGTGTGGCTCATCTTGATTTGGCTAAAATTGTTTGGGATTCGTTTGAGTCATTATGATCTCCCAAGATTTTCTTGAATGCAACGCGGTTTGTCAAGCCGCTTGTTAACGAGCAGCTGTGGGAAGTTGAAAGGGTTTAACAAATGTCACACACAAAATATAAACACACAAAACATATTTTGATGCAGGCTTGAAGCTGGTCAAGGGCTCAAAACCCAGTGTAAGGTGGTTTGCCAAGTTGGGTGGACACCATCTCACAGGGTTTCGAGGCAGAATTTAAATTTAGAGCAGCTAATTACTGGACAAGTTTCATACTCAAGTTGGTACGATTTAACATGCAAACACATGATCATAACATCCCGTGTTATCTTTTAGATCACTCAAATGCATTACCAGGAATTGCTATGTTGTCAGTAGCTGTGGTGCCGAGTAAACCTTAATTTAGCCTGGGGCTGTATTTTTGGCTTTTACAAACACACCACACACACACAGCTTTATGCAATCCTAAATTCTTGGCCTCTGCCTCACTCTGAAACGTGCCCCTGCAAACCCTTCCTCCCTACGCCCTCCCTCTTTTCCCCTGACACACTTTCTCCTCTTCCACTTCCAGTACACAGAGTTCTCACCTTATCACCATTTTCCGTCCCGAGGGTTAAAGAATGAATGGAGAGAGAAGACGTTGTTGGTGTGTACAGGGACGACTGGCCGGCCACCGGGGCGTTTCCCGCTAGAAACCTACAGTCTGTTGTCTTTTTATAGTCCAGCCCGTGTGACCGGGCGGACGATGGCGCTGGTAATTTTGGCATAATTGCAGACGATTACAGACATGGACAGGGCGTGAAGACGGACGGTCTCATGTTTAGGAAAGTCAATTTTTGGCGGAGAGATGTTCGTATGCTCTTTTCGTGGGACAAAGGACGTGTACACTGAGTTAAAAAAGCTACTTTTGTACCTTTGCCCACAACTTTGGTGTGGTTTTCTAAACTCTTTTGCAGTTGCATTCAAGTTTTAAATGTTGCGCTTAAGTGCCTTGTGGAACAAAATGTCAATGTCCAAGCATATTTAACAACGATAATAGCATTTACAAGTTGGAGCCATTGGTTAAATGCAGCACTTTTCAATTTTTCCATGCTTTCTTTTGCGTTTTGCAGTTGATTGCAACACAATTAAAGCAAATTTAATAGTTTGTGTACATCTACCAAAGTTACAAGCAAAGTTACATAGATAACTTTTTTTGACCCACTGTGTAGATTATATTGGACTTCATTCATCAAAATATGAATTTGTTCTTAAGAAAGTTGATGTTTAAGTAGTATAATATTAATTAACCGTAGAGCTGAAGAAAACCAATAAGCTAATATTCTGCATTATGTGATAATCTTCATAGACCCTATTTTTGTTTGTGGGTGTGCTTTTACGGTTCAGTCACATTCCGCCTTTCGCGGCAACTTATAGCAGCAATGGTGGAAAAGAGACACTGTCCATAGATACGTCTCCGTGTGATAAGCCATGTGAGATAAACTCGGTATGTTATTGATACAGTCAGCCCCAGAATGGAATGTTCTGGCGAGGTGAACGACACACAGTTAAGGTGGGTGTGTTTATGTGCTTGCGAGGGGAATACGATTGGATTTGTCAGTCGGAGGTTTATTGTGAAACACTAAAAGAGGTGTGCGTGTGAGAAATACTTTACGTGCTCTTTCCTCTGGTCAGAAGATGTCACGTTCACAGGATTCTTGTCATTCTTTTCTAAGTATGCAGAGCATTTCATTTTCATAAAATTGCTAAATCCATGTTCATTTCAAGGCTAATTCTAAGAAATGTAAGATAAACAGTCCACCGCACTACCAAAAGATTTTATTCGTTTCCGGAAGGTAAAGTTAGATCGTACAATGTTTTAAAAAGTGTTACGTACAGAAACAAGTTAACACTTCTTAAAATAAAAGACTTGCTGTTGATGCAAAAGTGTTCACCGTCTCAATTGAAAAACACTTTGCGTTTCCCAGGAACACGTTTAGATCCTATTTCTGAGCTTCATATGAAGGTTGTGTAGTGTATTTTTACGGTCAGAGTTGTATATTGTGTGTTATTGTCTGAAGGTGTGGGTGTGTGTGTTCGTTCCACGGTTTGGGTTGGGGGAGCTGGGGTTTGGGGGGTTGTGGGGCTGGGGGTCGTCTGTTCCGGGCCATTGAGAAGGGGTAAAACTGGGTTAAGTGAAGCTTATCACCCATAACTTACTGCTGGAAAAGTCAATTAGTGTGTGTGTGTGTGTGTGTCTATCTGTGTCTGTGTGGCCTCTCTCTTAGACGATGACGTTTCTATTGTCGGCAGACTCTTAGCTGGCCAATTACTGTGTGTGTGTTTGGCTAGGTCATTAGTCCTGATTGCATGGTTCAGTGGTGCATCTCTGGGAATGTTGGAGCACTAATCCAGATTTTATGCCGCTTGACGATGCAGCCATAACGTTCCGAAACACACACACACACACTTTTAAGACTCCCCTCGCCTCCAAATCCTCGTCACACCCTGTTACTCCACAATTCCAACAAATGAGAGGCAGACGTTTGGCTGTTGGGTCATCTGGTTCTGGCCAAAATTTCTCTTTATGGACCAAATTGAGGTTCTAAAACCTGCAGACTGGAAATGACAGATCCACCGATCCCCCCCAAAAAAGCAAGAAAGTCAGCATTCGGTAGCACAATGATTAAGGAGTCAGGCCCATGATTGGAGGGTCGCTGGACTGGTAAAGCCACCACTGAGGTACTTGTGAGCAAGGTAGCGTCCCCAGATTCCGATTTCAAGCTATACAGCAGTTTGAAAAAGCCAATACTTCAAAACCACCAAAAGACAGAAATTGTGTCTCATGAAGTTGAAATCAGTTAAAAGCATATATGTCTCGTGCTTATGTGAAAATATATTACGCTCATGTGAAAACGCTGCAAAATGTCTCATGAGCGTGCAAAAACAGTTTATGTTTCTTATGAGCACGCAAAAATATGTATTGTGCCCTTGGAAAAACATCTCATGAGCATGCCAAAATGTCTTGTGCTTTAGCAAAACAACTAGTCGGCACACGTTAAGGCACATAGCGCTCACGCAAAAACGTCTTGCAAAAACATCCCATGAGTATGCGAAAATATCTCATGAGCACGGGAAAATGCCTCATGCTCTCACAAAAAACATCGTGTGCTTAAAACATCTAACACTCTTGTTAAAATATCTCGTGCTCGTGCACAAACATCTCATGGGCAAATTAAAACGTTTGCGAAAACCTCTTGTGAGCACGCCAAAGTCCTCTCGTGCAAATATCTTGTCATCTTGCAGAAAAACATCTCACACTATTGTGGAAATATCTCATGCCATCACGAAAACATCTCACAAAAAACATCAAATCAGCGTGTGATAAGATTTCACGCTCTCGCAAAAAACATCTCGTGCTCACGCAAAAACATTTTGTAACTCAGAGTTCTAGTTAACCATCAACCCATGTAGGTCAAGGTGTTGGACGCTATCGCTGGACGTGTTATATAACAGCCACACAAAGTTAATTACATGATTAAATTAGTGTTGTACTGGGATTGTTCACCTCTGTGCCAGAAATATCAGTGTGTGTGTGTGTGTGTGTGTGTGAAGTTATTGTACAAGAACTATGTGAAAGCCAAATCCAGTGTTTGCAAATCCGTCATTACATAATGATAAATCCTTTCACACTTTCGCCTGGTACGATAACATTATGTGTGTGTGTGTTTGTGTGTGTGTGTGTGTGTGTGGACAAGCAAGTTGTGTAGATTGTCATGATTGGTGCTGCAAATGCAGCATCCGGTAGTCCGCATCCTGTGGGCTCAGGAAAGTGTGTGTGTGTATTTAATACTAAAATGGCTTTCCGAAGAATTCATACAAAGCACTTAGGCCCGAGAGTGCTCGCTCTCTCTCTCTCACACACACACACACACACACTGCTGCAGTGCTGAGTGTGTGAGAGTAATGCACCGCTCCCTCCCTGATGCTCGCTGCAATCGAGTCGTCGCAGGACCAGACCTTGAGTGCTCTTCAGTGCTGTTCAGACCAGCAGGAGTGTAGAGAAGCAGTGTGTGTAAGTGTGTGTGTGTGTGTGTGTGGAGGTCCTGACCAGCACGATGTCCAGCACGATGCGATGGCTGCTGCTGCAGAGATGCCTCAGAGAACACATTAGACACTCCGCCTGCCGCGCCATGGGCCTCCTCTGCAAACACACACATCAGCACCGCCTGCCCGGTGAGTGTGTGTGTATGTGGTGTGTGTGCTGTTACCGTGTCATCAGTGGGACCGCATGTCTACTTTAGGCTCTGTTATATTCTCATTTGTTGTGTGTGTGTGAGTCAACATCTGCAGTCTGTCCACTGCAGATGAGCGAAGGAAAGGTGATGTCATTGTGTGTGTGTGTGTGTGTGTGTTAAATTACTTGTCAGGTGTAGGATCGTGGTTAGGTTCAAAGGCGCTGGAATATGATTGGGGTTCGTTTTCAGGGATTAAGTTTAAGATTAAGTTGGATCTAAAAGTAAACAGTATAATAACTACAGTAAACGTAACAATTTACATTTAAAGCCAGTTTTGGATCTGGTTTAGGGTGTTTAAGGGTGACGTTCAAGGATGCTTGAATGGGATGAGGGTTAGGTTTTAGAGGTGTAGGATCAGCGTTAGCTTTACTGGTGCTGGAACAAAAATAAAATTAGGATTATTTTCAGGGATAAAGTTTAAATTTAGGTTGGACTTAAACGAGTACAGTAACTAAAGTAACTTTAAGTCTAGTTTTGGTTTAGGGTGTGGTGTTTTGGGCTTTAGGGTTAAGTTTAAGGGGAAAAAATGAGAAATGATTAGGGCTAGTTTTTTGGGATTAAGTTTAAGTTTACAATGTAAGATCAGGACTAGCTTTAAGCTTTACACATTGCTCCAGAGCTTGCTTCCCAGCATTGGACATAATCAATTATTCAAGAGCAAAGCCTGACAAATGCTGATCTCTCTCTCTCTCTCTCTCTCTCTCTCTCTCTCACACACTCACACTCTGCTAGAAATCAATATTTCTCTCATGATAGTTATCATTTACAGGAAGAATGAACCAGCTTTAATTGAATAAGTGCTGAGCTTGCCATCAGATCAAAAGTGCAGTTCTGAAGCACTGAAGTGCTGAGCTTTTACCAAAGTGCAAAGTTAAGAAAAATACTGAACATCACAAATACTGACCAACAGAAATCCTGTGATGCTGTAGAACTGATGAAGCTTTGAACTACTGGATTTATACTTTTGAAATACTCATTTACCAAAACATTAAAATGACTGAAATACTACACTGCTGAGATATTAAAATAAAACCACTAAACTACAGAGTTACTTTAATGCTGAATGATACACCTTTTTAAACATAGGATTACTGAAATACTGGACTACTAACGTGTTGGACTACTGGACTACTGAAATATTGATGTACTGATATACTGGACCAAGAAATACTCGACTATCAAAATACTGGACTACTGAAACACTAGACTACTGAAATATTGAACATCTGAACTACTGGACTACTGAAATATTAAACTACTAAAATATCAAGCTACAGAAATGCCGTATTACCAAACTACCGAAATATTGAACTGTTGAAATATTGACGTACTGATAAAGTGGACGAAATATTGGACTACTGAAATATTGAACATCTGAACTACTGGACTACTGAAATACTGGACTAGTAAAATAATAAAGTACTAAAATATTAAGCTACAGAAATGCCGTATTACCAAACTACTGAAATATTAAACTTCAGAACTCCTGTAATTATGAAATTACTAAGCTGTTTAAATGTAGATATACTGAAGTATTCAACTTGAGACAAGCTAAACTACCAAAATACGGGTGTTGTGAGATACTGAATTACCAAAGTATTACTGAATCATTTTAATGCAGAACTGGTGGAGTATTGAAATTGAGAAATGCTAAGAAAAAACTGCTGAAATACTTGAATGAACGCTAGACGTGACCTTTAGCTTTGTGCTGGACACTGTCTGGCTTTATGTAACATGAGAAAATGAAGCAGAACAGGAGTGAATGAAACATCCGATCACGTAATGAAAGCTATCATCAGCTCGAGCAGACGTGTGTGTGTGTGTGGGATGCAGACGTGTGCTGTCCTTCAGGCTTGTCTGCACACTCTTATTAGGGGCCTCGCTGCCAATACACAAGCGCAAAGTCCTTATAAACAAGGTCTGACTGTCCTTGATGCACGGAATACAAACAGACGAGTGGAAAGATAGAGAGAGACGGGCAAGTGGAGTGTTACGACGCTTAATGGAAACGCTAAGCCAAATGAGCATTTTGCACAAAAAACCCCAAGCTTTGCTGAGTTTGCTTTGCCAAAATCTTCAGTCTGTCCTGCATTTTTTTAGGTTTGAGAACTGTTAGCTTTAGCAAGAAAACATGACTAGTCATTATTGACTAGCTGCTGTAGCGCCAACCCGCTAATACAGTTACTCAAGTCGAGAACAGTTGGGGCGGATGGTGGCGTAACGGTAGGGCGTTCGCCTCGTGATCAGAAGATCGCAGGTTCAAGTCCAGGGCCGGTCAAGTTACCACTGAGGTACTCATGAGCAAGGTACCGTCCCCAAGCACTGCTCCCCGGATGCCCGTTACCTGCCCACTGCTCCCTCACGAATGGGTTAAATGCGGAGGCCACATATCATTATGGTGCACTGTGTGCTGTGCTGTGGTGTGTTCACAATGACCAATAATCACTTAACAGGCTAAGCGCAGGCTACGAGGCTAAACGTGTCAGTTCACGAATTAGCAAAGCGAGATGTTTAAAGTCTAAACCTCGAGTCCAGGCTTGCGTAATTACGTTGACTAAAAACCCACCAGAAGCTGTTTTATTTTTGGTGTGGATTATGATGTTTGTGAGCGATTTGAGACGTAAGCTGCGAGGTGTGTTGACGTGTCTCGTTGTGTTTGGATTGTTTTCGAATGAGGTTTTGAGAAATTGTTTTTTTTTTTATTGTTCTACTGATTCAAAAGCTATTGATTGTCTTTTGTTTGATAATAAAGCTAAAGGTCAGTCTCAAGTAATAATTGGGGGATTGTAGCTAATTAACGACGAAGAGCTAGAGAGTGTGTGTCTGTGTGTCTATCTGTTTATCTGTCTATCGTAAGAATTGTGTGTGTGTGTGTTAGTGACAAGTCCATCAGTAGGGGGTGTGTCCGGAGCGTGTGTGTGTGTGTGTGTCTGTGTGAGGGGGGTCTGTGTTGCCCCTCTGCCCCATGAGCAGATCCCCTGTGTGGGGTTTTGGCTTGATGAAAAGACTCTTCTGCCATGAGAGTGACCTGCACAGTGGTCAGTGGTCAATAACGCTGTGTGTGTGTGTGTGTGTTGGGCATACATAAAGAACCTTTGTTACATTAACATGTTCAACTGATTCAAACTGAGTCTATTAACAGAATCTATCTATGTATCTGTTAGTCTTTATGCCACATTCTCTCTCTAACGCACAACAAATTCTTTCTTTGCTGTTTTTCTCTCTCACACACGCTGACCTTGTGACTGCTTTCAGTGATGTGTGTGTGTGTGTTTGTGTGTGTGTGTTGCTTCACTGATCTAGTTTGAAGGCCTCTTTTTCAAGGCTGTCCTCCCAAACACAGCACCACCTGCAACACACACACACACACGTTGAAAATGCTTCCATATAAATGTGTGACGCATGTGTAATGGTTCGTATAAGACTAACTGAGACAATGATTGTCAGTGTGTGTGTGTGTGTTCATGAGGGAAGAACATATTTTCTCGTATAAAGTGCAAATCTCACAAATGTGTGTGTGTGTGCGTGTGTGTGTGTGTGTGCGTGTGATGTATGCCTGAGGTCTGACTCAACCTGTGTTGAGAGAGTAGAGTATAAACACACTGTACGCTCATCTCTCTCTCTTTTCTTAATTATACCATAAGCTCTGGTGGCGATTCTACAGCTTGAGAGTTATCGAGAGGAATGCGTGTATGTGAGAGGTGTGTGTGTGTGTGTGTGCTCTTATCTATGTAGGTTTGAAACATTCCTTCCTGTTTTGTGTTCTCTATTTGCTGACAGTAGAGAGAGCCTCCAAGCTGTTCCTGCTGCTATCTCGTGTAGACACACACACTGCATTCACACATAGTGTTACTTTAATACGAAGGAGGCATACAGTGGTGGCTTAAGACGTTTGCACAGTACTGTATGGACCCAGAAACGCTTTAAACATCTTTTTTATTACATCTGCAAAGTTATGTATAGTTGCAATTGTTTTCACGTCTCAAAATCGAGACGATTTCAAAATAGATTCTTAAATATTTCTGACTGTATTCGAGATGTTCGTTTGCGTCATTTTTAACAGCATAATAAAAGCACAAGCTCACTTCTAGGACGAAAGTAACAGTGCTAAGACATGGTTCCGTGATGATTCATGTAGTTTTTCCTCAAACCTGAGGCAATAAATTGTCTTCTGGCATGTTTTGGATGTGTGACGCTCACGTGGCTCCACTCGTCCTCGCTCTGCTCTCTTTTCGCCCCATTCCTCTATATGTCTCCGCCACATTTACTCGGCTGTAAAGTTTAGCGCTTGGCTAATTTGTCCAAACACGGTGGAGTGGACGTATGAAAGCGAGTTTGAGGGGTTTTATGGGAGAGTCAACAGGAGCGAGACGTGTGGGAGACAGGGAGGAGTGTGTTACAGTTTCTCTCTCTCTCTCTTTTTTTCCGTAGTCTTACTCAGGGAATGTTTTCCTAAACCCAGTGACATTTGCTTTTCTCCATTTCATTAATTCTTCTTCTTCAAACTATCGGTTTAAGACATATGTTTAGGTTTGAAATTTGTACTACTAGAGGAAATGATGAGATTTCACGACTACAAGCTTGTAAATGTTCTGACGTTTCTCTTTAAGCAGACACAGCTTAGCAAATCTTCAAACTGGCTTAACCAGCTTAGTTGTTGAACCCTTGACCAGCTTTTAACCATCTAATCGTCTCAACCAGCTTTAAAGAATAACGTGTCGCCTTTAGCAGAGTTCTTTGTGCTTCTAGGAGCAGGAATTCACGTTTTCAAATCAACACAAGCATCCATAAAAGGGGTATGTGCAAATATTTGACCAAGGAGCTGGACTTTTTTGCATTCGGACTGAAATAGAGGGCAGTCAGCAATGAGGAAAGAGTTGGTCCTGATTTTAGAGTTAGATCAGGACATGCAGGAGAAATAGAAAGTTCTGGAAATTTCCAGGTGTCCTTGCTGTTGAATCAAAATGTGTTAAAATATTAGATAATGTCTGTATGCGTGTGTTGTTTAGGTAATGTGTCACTGTGCAAGTGTATTTTTGCATGCTCTTGTGTAGGGGATGATGCAAGCGTGCATGCATTTGTTCATGTGTGCATTTGGGTAGGCACATGCATTTGTGTATAAGCATGTGTGTGTGCGCGCTTGTGTTTGGATTCATGCACATTTGTGTCAGTTTTATCTCCCTTGTGTTGTCTGCTGTGTGTGTGTGTGTGTGTGTGTGTGTGTGTTTACCTGATCAGATACTTGTTGAGCCGTTATCAGACTCAGTGTCTGTCTCCTGCACCTCCCCCAACATGATGCACTGTCTCTGGGTCAGCAGGGTAACTAAACACCCTCTCTTACCCACACACACACACACACACACACACTAAATAAAAAAATAGTTAGAAATAGGTTTTAATTTGATGGCTTGTTATCATCCTGTTCCCTCTGACAAGCCTCTATAGGTCACAGCAAAGGGAAATCTGACATTTTGTGAGTTTAATAAGACCATTTTGATATCGCTTTGCTAACAGAGAAGCTTTGCTGTGAATTTGCTACACAGACAAGCAACTTTCTCTTTTCCGCCTTATCGGGTTGAAAGTTTAACAGCAGCAGCCCGAATCGACAAGCCGCTTGTGTGCCTGGTTGTGAGATGTTTGCTTTTGGAGGGACCACAGTTCACGAGTGACGTGGCCGCTAACATCTGCTGCTGCAGTTCTGCTGTCAAAACATCGGCAACACAACTATTTTTATGCATGTGAAAGGTTTGAAGCTATAGTAAATGCCCAATAAAAACGGAAAAGGGGTCGTATTTTTAACTCTTAAAACTCAGTGGAGCTGGAAGATTAAAAATGCCAAAGAAGTACGGGGAAATAATAATACAACTTCATCTGTCAGGGTCACGAGGACTGGAGCCTATCCTGGGACTTTGGGCATGAGGCGTTGACCAACCCTGGGTGCGCGCCAACACACCACAGGGCACAAACACACTCACAGTCGCACCAATAGGAGCTCTTAAGGGTAAACAATCAACCTACAGCACATGCTTTTGGACTGCGGGAGAAAACGTGTGCCAACACAGGGAGAGCACTCAAACTCCACACAGAGAAACCTTATGGCCGACCTGGGGATCCCCCACTCCTCGTCGCCGTTGAGTGTCTGTTAGACGCTGTAAAACCAAGGTGAAAGTGAGTGATCGTTTGTCATTGTGAACGCAGCACAGCAGACAGTGCACCACAACCACTGCTACCCGGGCAGCACCTCGTTCATGAGTACCTTACTGGTTCCTTTACCAGTCCGGAATTCGAATCATGACCTTCCAGTCACAGGGCAAACTCCCTAACCGTTATGCTACTAACTGCCAAGACCAGGTGGGTGTGTAAGTGCAGCCTGGGGTTTCATTTCCTCTGAGAGATGCTTCTGTTAATCCAGGATGGAGGAATCGAATTTTAAGAGCTTTCCCTCTCTCCTCTCTCTCTCAATGTCCTGTATAATTACTGCAGGATAATGTGGTGTACGGAGTTGTTAGAACTTGTCTTCTACAACGTACATTAATCTGAAGGGATGCTGGGAACGTTGGGGAGGGGGTTGGCATGTCTTGCTGGGTGTGTGTGTGATGTATTTTATGCCATACACCTGTAGACGGGGCGTTCTTTCTGGAGACCATGAATGTCTTTTTGCTTTTTGCTAAGATGTCTCATGCATTAAAACTAAAAAATGGCTCTAAGGAATGTCCCCAAAAGAAGAGTGAAGGAAACGTATGTGAGTTTGACTCTGCGTATTTCATGTTAACCTTTGACCTACGGAGGGGTTGTAAACTTCCCATATGTATTCCGTTAGACGTTAAACCAGGCATGGCATGAGGATCAAGGATCGAGAGCTGGAGGGGGAGGCATTCTCTCTTCTCTCAGGTGTCTATGTGTGTTAGTGCGTCCGAAAAATCTAACACGCCACGCAAGAAGTGAGCGATTCATTGGTCATTGTGAACACACCACACGACGCTACACCACAATACACAGTGCACCGCGACCAAATGTGACCGCTGCGTTTGACCCATCCGGGAAGCAGTGCTTGGGGAGGGTACCTTGCTCATGAGTTCCTCAGTGGTACCTTTACCAGTCCGGGACGTGAACTGGTCAGAGGGCCAACCGGTCACTCTGGCGCTGTTTTGGGCAGCTGTTTTGTGCAGGAAAATGTGTGGAGAATGAAGACCAGAACTAAGGGTTTGGGGAAAGTCTGGACTAGATTACAGTACACACACACACACACACACATATAAACACACAGAGTCAGTGTTCTGGTTATTGCCTCCTCATGGCAGCTGTGTAGCCTTCAAACAAAAAAGGAGGTGTCACTGTGACCTTTACCCTTTAACCCCGGGCATCTCAGCCTCAGGGTCAGCGACGTCTTCAGTCTTTGGACTCAGCCTGGTGAACCTTGAACTCTGCTCTGAACTCGGTTTAACGAAAGGGCCGGAAGAGCAACAGTGCGTAGCTATGGCACAGCACCTGTGTGTGTTTAACTGTGTTTGTCTCAGTTGCTGGCATTGCGTACATTTTTTGATTTTCGATTCGATTTCTAGGTGAAAAACTAGCCATTCATCAGCATCCAACCAGCATCCAGCATGTGTCCCGGCTCTCGTTTGAACACTTGCAGAGAGGGTTAAAGCCTCCAACATTTAAGATTCTTTATTGCTTAGATACACAAGCACGACATGGGTACGTGGGTGGTTTGTTTGGACCAGCAAATAACCATCGGATGCAGAATTGGAGAAGGTTCGATCCCTGGATTGACCGTGGGGTCTGTCAGTGTTGAGTTCTCCAGGTTCTCCGGTTTCCTCCGACAGTAGATTGATTGGTGACTCTAAATTGGTGTCAGTGTGAGTGTATGTGCCCTGCGGTGTGTTGCTGCTCATCCAGGGTTGGTCCCTGCCTTGTGCCCGTAGTTCCACGATGGGCTCCGGTCCCCATGACCACGAACAGGCTTTTCTGTGAAATGACGACTCTACGAAAGCTACGCGACATTCTGAGCAACTTATTTTCACGCTAAACTATCAATACTATCAATGTTTCAGGGAAACCACAACGCAACAAAGAAACAAAACCAAAATTTACAGTAAATGTAACGTCGATTGGCAACACGAAGCACGCCGACAGCCGAAATATCACATCGTTATCGGAATATGAGATTTTTGATTATATCGCACAGCCGTATTTCAAACCTCATGCCACGTGTCACATTGAAAGTCATGTTAAAATGAAATATCGCAGTAATCTTAAATCTCAGCTCACTTCTTTCCGTCGTCTTTGAATCCAGTGTTTTCTCTGGTTGCTATTTATAACTCAGTGATGTATAACATCGGGAGTCCGGCTCCGCTTACCAGCTGTTTACAGTAAACCGTCCAGCGTCTGACCGAGCCTGAGTTCATCTTAGAGGCGAACCACGAGACGCTCAGAAGACTTTCCAGTCCTAAAAAGCCATGAGTGTTTACGTCACCTCTCTGAAATTTGCCGTGTTGAGATTTTAGCCCAGATTTAACTCAATTTAACTTGATGTTGAATTTTACAATTCCCCAAAATTCAAATGTCTGTTTTATATCGTTATTATTTTTTACAATTTTAGCCTTACTGCCATTTCACGCAGTTGTGCCGTCCCGACGGCACATGTTGGGAATTTTTACTGGAATGTTTTTTGGGGTTCCTTGAACAGCCTTGGAGCCCTCAAGGCTGCAGAAACAAGGCTTCGATTGATGAGGGTTCTAGCAGCATGGGGCTAGCGACAATGCTTTGGTTGTTTTCCCAGAAACAAACAGGGTGAGAATTGGGGGGGAAAAAAAAAAACAGAAGACGTCTTGTCCGGATTAACAGCGTGGCGATTGTGGCTCGGCATCGTGAGAGTCATGTGATGCTCTGTGAGAACTTGGTTTATTACATTCCGGTGTGGAAAAAAAAGTTGTTTTTACTCTTTGTCACGCTCTAGAGTGTAAACAGCCCAGAAACTTCATTTCATGATCAATACATTTTCGTGATCAATAGGGTCGGGGTTAGAGTTGAAAGGAATCGATTGGAAATGGTTTCATCTCATTGTGATATCGTTGTGATTCAAATCAATATAATATCGTATCGTGATTTACACTCCTGTTTGGTGAATTGGTCCAGCTGCTTGTCCCTCTCTCTCTCAGCAGTAAGACAAGCAGCTCTGCTTCAGATTTAAATCTCCAGCAGCAGCTCTCTGGACGCCGCTGACCCGCAGCTGGACCGAATTAAGACTCTGCCTCTCCTCCGCAGTCACGCTGCTAAAGAAGCTTCCAGAAGCAGCTCACGTTTACAATGTACCCCTCCGCCAAATCTGTCACGCTGAAGCCGTTTCACAGCCGTCTCGGTTTAGGCAGCTACTTCAGTCTTAGTTTTTGGGTGACGCTTGTTATTTTTAGCTTAATTTTAGCCGCAGAGTGCGTCCCGATACATTATATCAATATTATTGGCAATGATTTGATGTATACCGATATTACCAATTCTGCTACGATACGATTTGCTTGGACTCGTTGATCGTTCCATAAACGTATCGATGTATCGTTACACCCCTAGTTACTTCCTTTGTAGTTTTGGTCGACAAAAAGTATTCACAGTTTATGTTCGACCACTAGGTTGTGGGTTTAGGGCTTCAGTTTGGGTACAGCTGGGATTCCGTCTGCACAATCCGACCAATCGCGGGGTTGCGTCGCTTAAATATTTAGACAAACTAGATGCATTTCGAATGTCCCATAGTCCGCAAGTTTCATTATGGCTTTATTATCTAAGATCTACTCTTGGCTGACAGAAATTTTTTTGGGCTGCAAGTCGTCTTTGAAGCTTCCACCTGTTTTTCTTTTCTTTACTTTTGACCTCGGCAATGCATATTTAAGGCGGCGAGAGGAGGAACGAGCTCTTTACAGGAGCGTCTGCATGGAATGTGTGAGGGCTTTGCAGAAATATGTGCTAATGGTCATCGTATGACAGTGCGGGAGGTTTGTGGGCAGTACGTCATGTGAAAATATTTTCTGCAATCTGCGTGTGCGTGTGAAAGAGAAGTATCGATATCAGCAAGTTTCCATCTTAATAGAATGCCATTCATGCTTTTGGTCCGGCTCACCCACTACTGACCGCAAACACGGAGAATAAAAGGCAAAATGTCAGGTCAGAAAGAAGGGAAGGAGGAAAAATTTATTCGTAAAACCAACTGATCTCTGATATTATTTACTGCTTATTTGAGATTTGTTATTAGGTAAGAACTGTGAAAAAAATATATACAGTATATTTTACGCAAACATTCTAATCCCACCCTCCTGCGCCCAAACATGTTTGTTTGTGTTTCTCCGTCGCTAAGATTCCACGCATTCCTACCCAGAAGGCTTTGAGGATGAGCCAGACGAGCGCTTAGCGCCAGCCTCCTGTTGGAAATGGACTGTCGCAAGTTAGCTAAGGTGACTAGCATGCTAGCGATGTTGGCTAACTTGCTAGCTACATGCTAGCTAGCTGAAAGAGTCAGTGTTTCTAGCATTTGGCTGATGTTTTATTATTTGATGTTTTTTAAATCACGAAGAGGCGACACCGCACCACAAACACTAATGCGAAAGGAATCGACTGGAAGTCGTATCGTCGTCGCGATATCGCCAGACGTCAGATCGTCGTGATTTAGGTCGATGTAATATTTGCTCCAGAATGTTATAGCAATTTTAGGCTTGCGCAAGGTATGGTAGCTACATGTGTAAGAAAGGGCACGAGAAGAGAAGAGAAGAAAGGGAAAGAGAGTGAAAGAGAAGAGTATAGAAGAATGAGAAAGAGAATAGAGGAGGAAAGAGATGAGAAAAGAGAGGAAGAAAAGAAAGGTTAAGCGAAGAGAAGAGAGGGGACGAGAGGAAAAAAGAGAAGGGAAGATAGATGGGAAATAGAGGGAAGTGAAGGGAATAAAGGAATAGAGGAGAGGAAAAGGGGGAATTGAAGAGAAGTGTAACGTTGCTGGTTTCTCAGTGGTTTCTCACACCAAGAGGCCCGTAATTAGCGTGTCTTCTGGAGATAGACGAGGCCTCCGTTTCCCACGCACACCTGGTCATGTTTCTGACCCTCTCACAGGTCACAGGTCGCCGCGGGGTCGAGTTTTGGGATGAAGGTTAGGCGTTTTGTCCTCCGCTGGTCCGAGTCGCTGCCGCTGTTGCAGAAGAGAGTTGGGCCAGATGTTCTGGAACTCTCTACGATAAACCCTGCAGCACTTAGTCCAGAGAGGAAGGTACACATCACTGTGGCGAGAGATAAGTACAGACGCAGAAAAGAGAGAAAAGAAAGGAGGACAAGGGAAGAAAAGAGAAGGGAAGAGAGGAGAAGGGTGGAGAAAAGAGGAGAAAACAGGAGGGAAGAGGGATATATATGAGAAACAGAGGAGTGATATATCCACAAGCAGAACACAGAGGAAGAGAAAAGAGGAACAGAGGAGACATGCAGAGAAGAGAAAAGAAAGGAAAGAAGAGACGAAAAGAGAGGAGGGGGGAGGGAAAAGAAGAAAGGAAGAGAAAAGTAGAGAAGAAAAGGGGAGGAGATGAGAAAGAACGGAAAGAGAAGTGGAGGGATGAGAGTAAAAAAGAATGGAAGAAGTAGAGAAAAGAGAACAAATGAAGGGAAGGAGAAGGGAAAGAATGAGAAGAGAAATAAATGAAGGAAGAAGGAGGGATGAGAAGAAAGAGAAAATGGGAAGAAGAAACAACAAAGAAGAGATGAGAAGGGAAGAGAAATAAGGAGAGGGGAGTTGTGAAGAAACGAGAAAAGAAGGAAGAGAAAAGGGAAAAAGAAAACAAAAAGAAGATGTGAGATTAGAAGAGAAGAGGGGGATGAGAAGAAATGAATGATGATCATTCTCTCCTTCCCTCTATCCCTCCATCTCTAACCTTCCATCCCTCCATCTCTCCATTCCTCCATCCATCTATCTCTATTCCTCCATCCCTCTCTCATCCATCCATCCATCCTTCTCTCCTTCCCTCTATCCCTCCATCTCTAACCCTCCATCCCTCCATCTCTCCATTCCTCCATCCATCTATCTCTATCCCTCCATCCCTCTCTCATCCCTCCATCCCTCCATCCCTCTCTCATCCCTCCATCCATCCATCCTTCTCTCCTTCCCTCTATCCCTCCATCTCTAACCCTCCATCTCTAACCCTCCATCTCTCCATCCCTCATCCATCCATCCATCCATCCTTCTCTCCTTCCTCGAGACGCTCTTCCATCAGTGGCGCTGTGTGTTTACGGCCGGCGTCACGTGCGGCGGTGACACTTTAACTGGTGCAGTACCATCCCTCCATCTCTAACCCTCCATCCCTCCCTCCATCTCTCCATTCCTCCATCCATCTATCTCTATCCCTCCATGCCTCTCTCATCCATCCATCCATCCTTCTCTCCTTCCCTCTATCCCTCCATCTCCCTAACTCTCGTCCCTCCCTCATCCATCCTTCTCTCCCATTCCTCATCCTCATCTCTATTCTTCCTCCATCCTCCTCCATCTCTCCATCCCTCCCTCCATCTCTCCATCTCCTCCCTCCCATCTCTCCATTCCTCCTGTCCCTATCTCTACCCTCCATCCCTCTCTCATCCATCCATCCATTCATCCTTCTCTCCTTCCCTCTATCCCTCCATCTCTAACCCTCCATCCCTCCATCTCTCCATCCATCTATCTCTATCCCTCCATCCCTCTCTCATCCATTCATCCTTCTCTCCTTCCCTCTATCCCTCCATCTCTAACCCTCCATCCCTCCATCTCTCCATTCCTCCATCCATCTATCTCTATCCCTCCATCCCTCTCTCATCCCTCCATCCCTCCATCCCTCTCTCATCCCTCCATCCATCCATCCTTCTCTCCTTCCCTCTATCCCTCCATCTCTAACCCTCCATCCCTCCATCTCTCCATTCCTCCATCCATCTATCTCTATCCCTCCATCCCTCTCTCATCCATCCATCCATTCATCCTTCTCTCCTTTCCTCTATCCCTCCATCTCTAACCCTCCATCCCTCCCTCCATCTCTCGATTCCTCCATCCATCTATCTCCATCCCTCTCTCATCCCTCCATCCATCCATCCTTCTCTCCTTCCCTCTATCCCTCCATCTCTAACCCTCCATCTCTAACCCTCCATCTCTCCATCCCTCATCCATCCATCCATCCATCCTTCTCTCCTTCCTCGAGACGCTCTTCCATCAGTGGCGCTGTGTGTTTACGGCCGGCGTCACGTGCGGCGGTGACACTTTAACTGGTGCAGTAAAAACCAAGCCGGCGGCTATTTCTGAGTCTGTTTAGACTGCGCTGACGAAAAAGTCCAGCCGCCTTCGTCACATTTCGCCTTGCAGCCTTACGACGGGATTTCACAAGCCGCGCGCGTTTATCACGTTGTGTCAAACTGGACGCGAAGATTTTCCAAACCACTTGCATTAAAAGGCTTTTAACATTTTCTGGCCTTATTTGGCTTTTAATTCAAATTCCTACATCACCCACACTGACGAAGCACAAACGCCCTGATGTCGAGAAAAGAAGAGATGAAGGGAGGAGAAGGGATGGAAGGAGAGGACTGGGAAAGAAGGAGAAGAGAGGAGAAGAGAGATGTAGAAAAAACGAGGGAAGAGAAGAGAATGAAAAGGAGGAAAAGATAAAGAGGAAGAGAAGAGAGATGTGGGGAGAAGAAGAAAAGGGAAGGGAGGTGAAGAGAAAATAAGGGAATAGAAGAAAGAAGAAGGGAAGACAAGAGAGGGGGAGAGGAAGAAGGAGGGAAGGGAAAGGAGAGAGAAAGACAGAAGAGAAGAAAAGAGAAGAGAAGAAAGACGTAGAGAAAAGAAGGAAAGAGAAGAAAGGAGGATGAAAGAAAAGAGAGGGGTAGAGAAAGAAGGAAAAGGAAAAGAGAGAGGGAGGAAGAAAAGAAAAGAGGGAAGGGAAGATAAGTGAAATATATTAGAAACAGAAAAAACAAGACAGGAAGAGAAGAGAAAAGAGGGAAGATAGAAGGCTGGAGAAGAAAACAGAAGAGAAGAGAAAAGAAGGAAAGAGAAGAAAAGAGAAAGGGGGAAGAGAAAAGAGATAAAAATGAAAAGAAGGGAAGAGATGGAAGAGAAGAAAAAGGAGGGGAGGGGAAGAGAAAGATAGGAGGAGAAAGGGAAGAGAAGAAAGAGGAGGGAAAGAAAATAGACGGGGAGAGGAAGAAGGGAAGAGAAGAAAAGAGACAGGGAGAGGAAGAAGGGAAGAGAAGGGAGGGGAAGAGAAAGATAGAAGGAAAAAGGGAAGAGAAGAGAGAACAGGGAAAGAAAAGAGATGGGAGGGGAAGAGAAAAGAAGGGAAGAGAAGAGAAGGGAGGGGAAGAGAAAGATAGAAGGAGAAAGGGAAGAGAAGAAAGAAGAGGGAAAGAAAAGAGACGGGAGGGGAAAAGGGAAGAGAAGAAAAGAGAGGGGAAGAGAAAGATAGGAGGAGAAAGGGAAGAGAAGAAGGAAGAGGGAAAGAAAAGAGACAGGGAGAGGAAGAAGGGAAGAGAAGAAAAGAGAAGGGAAGAAAAGAGAAAGGGAGGAGAGAAGAGAGATGAATTGAAAAGAAAGGATGAGATGGAAGAGTAAGAAATGGTAAGAGTAGAAGAAAAGAGATGAGAAGAGAAGAAAGGAGGAGAAATGGAAGCAGCAGCGTTCCTCTGAGATCCTCTTTTCTTATCTCTTCCGCTACCAACGACTGCGGAAAAGACGAGTGTAAACAGGACGTCGAAATCTCTGCTCGTTTGACGACTCGTTAGCGCTGCACGGCTTGTAATTATCCCTCCTCGAGAGCGAGCAGCGCTGGAATTTTCCACCGCTTACGGGACAGCCCTGAAATATTCCTCTTCATTAACTCGCCGCTCGTTTGTTTGTTATTTTACTAGCGGTTTCCTGACTCCGAGTTTCTCCAGCACGCCGTCGTCAGACTCCACTGTAGCTCACGCTTACCGTCGCGTAAAACCCCTCGCGGCTGTTTGAGTACTCTTTTGACATTTTAAAATCAAATCTGTGAAGTGAGTACCTCAGTGGTACCTTTACTGGTCCGGGACTCGAACTGGCGACCTTCCGATCATGGGGCAACATCCTAACCATTATGGTACCAGCTGGTAGGAAACGAGCCAAGGTGCAGTTGATGCTGCAAACCAGTACTAGTACCAGTACCACCCTCCCCACCCCCTTTCCACAGAAGATTTAAAGTGAAACTGGTCCGTGGTGCCAAAAAGTTATAATGGATAAGGCACTGCCTCCTAAACCGAGGATAGTGGGTTCAAGTCCCATGTTTGGCACTCGTCTTGGCACAGTTGGTAGCGTAACAGTTAGGGAGTTGGCTCCGTGAACGGACGGTCACCAAGTTTAAGTCCCGGTACCACTGAGGTACTCATGAGCAAAGTACCGTCCCCAAGCACTCCTCCTTTAGCGCTGAGAGAGCTGCCCACTGCTCCTTACACCACTGTTCTTTGGTGAACGGAATTCCGTAATTCTGTTCGCTAGAAAGGTTCTACGAACGCTTGAAGAACGTAACAGACTGATTTCAAAGATGGACTTTTGGTTCTCTCTCAGCGTCTCTCTTTAAGTCAAACCATCTGGAACCTCCCACCTTCATGCATGACTAATGGCAAAAATACGAGCCGCAATCGGGAGGCCGAGCGCCCGCCATCCGTGCGGTGTGCGGGTATGCAGGGTGTGTAAGTGTGTGTCTGTATACCTGCATGTGTGCGCCTGCCTCCCTAAGCCTCCTAAGCTTCAGGATTCTGGTACGATGGCGTGAAACCACAAGCCTGAATCCCTCCAAACTCATCCCCTCCCGACCAGAAGATAGCCAGCGTTCCCAGAATCCCGTCCGTAACTCCGGCTCCGCTCGTCTCCCAAACCCTGATTAACCCAAATCTTTATAGCTTCTTACATTCCTTTATGCCTGTTAACTTAAGACAGCAATCCTCCTTGTCGTCTAAACAGCTCTTTAAAAGCGACCGCTACGTCAACCTGCGCCGTCTGGTTTATCACGCCTCCGTCCTGCTCAATTCTTTCATAGGTCACCGCGTTTTGACCCCTGGCTGTTTGGGTCTGATTCCGACGACGACGACGGCTTCAAAGAGTCTCGTGCCCTACGAGCTGAACGTGATGAGGAATGGGGAGGGGAAGATGAAAGTGAGAGATGAAAAAGACGTTGCGGCGGGGGAGAGCGGCTGAGTTTTAATTGGACCGGTGCCGGACAGATAAAGATGGGCTTAAAAGTCATCTCTTGTCCAGGAAGGTCACCAGGATTCCCGTTTGATGCTGGTCAAGACTGGTCAAGAACCCCGAGACTGTCCACTGTGAGGACAGGCAGATGGTGATCTCATGGATGTCTTTCTCTCGCTCTTTGTTTAATACTAGCGTGTTTGTGCGGAATATTACTGAACAGTGCTGCAAGAACCGAATGACTACTTGATCTAAAAATCATAAACATTATTGGATGAAGGAGAATAAGCCTTCTCTCTCTCTCTCTATTTTTCTCCTCCTTTCTCTCTTTTGTTGTCTTAAGCTCCATTCCTCCATTCATTTGGTCGCTAGACATGAGTCATGGGAGTCATCAGAGTCATGCAGAATTTCCATGGTGGATTCGCTATGCACGTGTGGTTGCTCTCTTTGTCTGTTTTTCTCCGAACCACTTTGTAGACCAGATACAACTGCTGGAACACGTGGTAGCATAACAATCAGGGAGTTGAACCCATGATCAGAAGGTACCAGTCAGGTACTCGTGAGCAAGGTATCGTCCACAAGCACTGCCAAAAAGGGTGCTGCCAATCGCTGCCCCTTCACCGATGGGTCAAATGCAGAGGTAACCTTTCGTTGTGGAGCACCTGTGTTCTCTCCATGATCGGAAGGTTGCTGGTTCGAATCCCAGACTGGAAAAAGGTACCGCTGAGATACTCATGAGCAAGATACCGTCCCCAAGCACTGCTCACCGGGGGCCTCCTGCGTCAATTCACTTACTACAGCAGACCAGATCTATCACTGTAGCTTGCACTCACACCACCTGCAGTTCAGACAGGGTTGATTCCTACTAGTTTAGCTGATCGCTGCTATTAGAGGTGATGGTGGCACCAACAGGAGGCGCCGTCATGTGGTTGGTTTGGAACCCAGTGTGCCACTGCAGTGACAGGGACATCGCACTGTAGAAATGGCGCGACGCAAAAGAGTTCCGGACTGAAGGCTTCCTGCGGCATCTTTCTAAAAGAGTGGTGTTCAACTCCAATCATGGTTCCAAAACCACCAACAATCCTCGCCGACTCCAGCCATACGTCTAGTTTTTGGCGAGCTACAGTCAGTGACGGCGCAGGACGTGAATCAAGGGAAACGTAGCCCGCGTTTGTTGGACGTAGAAATGAGATATACTTGGACTTTAATGTGAATGGAATAGTGAAGTGGCCTTGGTTGTTTGAGAGTGTGCGACGGAGTGTGTGTGTGTGTGTGTGTGTGTGTGTATACACCGTGTGAGATTTATGTCAGCTCTCAAACACTATAAACACACAAGTGGTGAGATCAGGGCGTGTAAAGGCAGCACTGTGTAGCAGAACACACACAACACACACACGTAAAGGAATGTCAGCACTTGGATCTAAATCTGATGTATGGTCTACTCGCATGACAGATCTCCAGCAGACACGCAGACACACACTCACACAAATGCATGCACTAATATGCACACACACACACACACCAGTTTTCTAGCCTTGACTTGTTTTAACACATCAAAAATTAGAGGTTCTGTGGTTTGTCATCTCTCTCTCTTTCTTTACACTTAAGTTCGTACAAAACACATCACCAACACACACCTGCTGCATTCAGTTCTACAAGAATATTTTGTGTGTGTGTGTGTGTGCTTTTCCACAAATACACACACACATACACACACACTCAAAAAAACGTGGCCTATAGGGCAGGCAGTAAAGTCTGTACCTCGAGAAATGTAACTCAAACCGGCTGGATCAAGATTGAGATGTAGATTAGATGTAGACACAGACAATACTAACACACACACACACACACACACAGGCTAACATCCTGTAATAACACTACAGAGGAGTCGCTCCTTAGCTTGTGTCAGCACCTTGACTGTTTTACAGCGACGTCCTGCTCTATGCAGTTACACTTAATCACCTCCCTGGCCTAATGCTGTGTGCGTGAGTGTGTGTGTGTTGTACAGTCATGTAGTGTTGTTCGGTTACAAACCTCACTTTTCTTGATTCCAAAAAACTAAATCTACGGAGAAAAGTGTTGTGAAATGCACACAGCAATGTTGATCGTGGGAATGACGAGAGCTTGGTCACCTCACATGCAGCCAGTAAGCGGTGAATATTAAATCAGCAAGAACATACATTCAATTAAACATATATTTTAAAAAATAATAAAGCAAAATAGAGAAAAGGATATAAAATGCATTAAAGATGATTTTGTACTACTTTTCAATACTGTACGCCCGTAAAATCGAACGAAAAAGGCACTAACTCAACATGTAATGTTTTTCATTATCATGTAATGTTTTGTGATTCAAATTTCTGCCTTTATAACGAGTGAGTGAATCTGAAATATTGACAAAAGCCAGTTGAAGCTCGTGAATGTTCTCTTATAGCGTTTATTTGTAGAAGATCTTAAACTGATAAGCGGAAGAAGGCAGTAAAACCCCCACCCCGTGTGTGTGTGTGTGTGAGTGTGTGTGAGTGAGTGTGTGTACGTGTTGAAAGACGGCAGGATAAGGGACGCCTGTTGATGGCTCTTGTGCGCAATTCCCATTAGCTGAACGCTTGCATTGTCTGTGTGTGTGTGTGTGTGTGTGTGTGTGTGTGTGTGTGGGTGTGTGTGTGGGTGTGTGTGTGTGTGTGTGTGTGTGTGTGTGTGGGTGTGTGTGTGTGTGTGTGTGGGTGTGTGTGGGTGTGTGTGTGTGTGTGTGTGGGTGCCATGGGTGTTTAACCAATTGTCTCTAATCATATAGCTAAGAAAGCGCAGTTTTCTTTCAGACTACGTGAAGCATCAGCAGCCTCTTAAAACTAATACAGCGAGATGATGATGATAATGAAAGCAATAAATAATATGTATGTGTAACCAATAATAATAATAATAATATGTGGCTCGCTTTAAAACCGTTTTTAATCGATTTTTAAGATTTTCGGGTAAGAATGACGATCATTGCGTTTTCATGAATAAAATTGACAATAATACTAATAATAATAATTGGTATTACATTATTATTATTATTATTAATATTATTATTATTATTATTATTGTCGATTTTATTCATGAAAAATGACCATTATTAATAAATGTGCATTTATTTCGAACATTTCCTACGAAACAAAAAAATAAACTAATATAAGAGCATAATAAATAAATACATAATTAATAAATAACACAAAAAAATACATATGGCAGCAAATATTCCAAACGAAAATAATCATTTCACTTAATTTAAAGGATTTTTTATGTATAATTTTTATGTATTAAGGTATCCACGGATTATTCGCCACAACAGCATTAAAAATTTTAAGGAATTTGACGTGAAGCGTGACATTAAGACATTCTTTTTTTTTTTAATTAAAGCGTAAGCAAAAGTTGCTGCTGTTTTTAAAGCGTCATTTTTACTGTATGCCAGAACTATTTTAAAAAATGTAATAAATAATAAAAAAAACGCAAAATGCACACATGGAAGCAAATATTCCAAAATATTCCAAGCTAAATATTCCCGTGGCATTCTGGTCGCGCCACAACAGCGTCAATAATTTTAACGAATTAACAAATATGTATTTTTTTTCTAAAGCTGTAAGCAGCTATTTATAATGTTTGTAAAAGACGTAAATTATTTAATTAAACGTTGATGAAATATAAACTCAAATGTTTAAAAATCTTCCAAATTTGTATTTCAGTTCAATCACAAATGTATTCACATGCAAAGGCAAGTCGAAATAGGGCAACAAAATAGAGACAAGAAAGCCATCAACCAAATAAATATTATTTCATATAAACGTCTGACTGGAATAAATCTCAGTGCGGGAGCGCGCGATCGAGGCTGTAAGTAAGGGCGGGCCCGACCGCCAGGAGAGCTTCAATCTCTCACACACACACACACACACTCCTACACACACACACACACACACACTCTCTCTCTCTCGACGCGATCAGCCCTGCCAATCTGGAAGGGCTTTTACGCGGAGCCGCACGGATGTGCCACACACTCAAAAAGACGAGCGCGCGCCGCATGAGAGCGCACACACACACACACACACACACACACCCCGACACGATGGATCTGTTCACACCGCCGTCCACTCGTGGATTTATTTTGAGACGCAGCTTCTTCTCCGGGGTGATTTAGATCAGACTGAAGGAACTTCTGCGCGGGATGGAGCAAGTTGCGAATTGAAGTCACTTCTTTGCTCTTCCGTGAAGAAGCCTCTTTAGACAGTAAAGGTACTTGATGGAACCGAGTACTGTAAAGAAGCAGCGCTTTGGGAACCTCTAACTCTAACGGTTTAGACCTGATGTGGGACCTATTTTGGGACCTAAACCCCGCAGAGACTCGGCCGTGGACCGGATACGAGGAGGAGGAGAGCGTTACGAGAACAGATCAAAATGATCCTCACCGTAAGTCTTCAGAAAAAATATATATATATATATATATTATTATTATTATTATTATTAATATTATTATTATTATTATTATTATTATTATTATTATTATTGTTGTTGTTGTTGTTGTTAGTTATTGTTATTATTTTACATTAAATGAAATCTTAAGTGCAGTTGTTTTTTATTTCAATTTCAATTTTTTTCTTAAGAATGCAAATTATTTTAAACAATGCAACTATGCAGAAATAATTTATATCAGTTCAGTTTGATTTTTTATATTAACATTTAAGTTTTTAATTAATAATCTTTCAATATTAACATTTTTATATTATTATTTTATTTATATGGATTATTTATATTTACTATATGGATGTTCTGTAGGGGTTTTTGCAATATTTATTTTACTATATTGTATTGTGGAATTTATGAGGGGTGTGTGTGTGAAGCTGAAGCTGATTTCCACATTACTTGATAAGCTTTTATGGTGCATACGTGTCTTAATTGCATACTTTGCTGTCTGTCTTTCTAGTGTGTGTGTGTGTGTGTGTGTGTGTGTTGGAATGAAAGAGAGATTCAGGGAAGGAGCTTTAAAACTCTTACTTAATCTCTGCTTTGGGGGTGAAGTCTAGACCCCCCTCGGTGTGTCTGTCTCTTTCACTTTCTCCTCACACACACACACACTAGATCAGAATGGCATGCGGTGCTTGGATGTAATCCTGATGCTGCAGTGCTTCTGCTGTTGTTTTAAGACAGTAAATCTGTCAAATGAGGCTGTATTAATGGCTCCATCTGGACGTGGTGTGTGTGTGTGTGAGAGAGAGTGTGTGTGTGTGTGTGTGTGTGAGAGTGTGTGAGTGTGTGTGTGTGTGTATGTGTGTGTCAGATGGAAGGATCATCTTTATTCTAGGCATTCTCCTGTTCTCTCCATATGCCTCTCATGTAATGGACTCGACCGATACGCTGCTGTGTGTGTGTGTGTGTGCAACTGGCCAGGTGTGGAATGTGCAACGACACCTCCAATCTGGGCCAATGTGTGTGTGTGTGTGTTAAGTCTTGACATTTTCTTGTGAGTGGTGTAAGAAGCACATTAAGATGCCTCTCTTTCTCTCTCTCTCTCTACCTCCTGCTTCTCCCTCTTCATGTCTCTCAGTGTTTCTTCCTCTCTCTCCATCCTCTCTCCTCCTTTTCCTCTCTCTTTCTCTCCGTCTCTCTCGCCTCCTTTTCCTCTCTCTCTCTCCTTCTCTCCCTTACTCTTTCTCTCAGTCTTTCTCTTTTGCTTATCTTCCCTCCCTCCATCTCTCTACCCCTCTTGTCTTTTTCCCTTTCCATCTAGCTTTCTCTTTTCCTCCTCTCTCTCTCTCTCTCTCTCTCGCGCTCTCTCTCTCCTCTCTCTCTCTGTCTCTCTCTCTCTCTCTCTCTCTCCAGTGGAGGGGTTGTGCAGTTCCTACTGCTCAGGCTGAAGCATTCTGGCAGCGATTGTGAGAACTTCCTCTAACAGGAAGCGAAAGAGAGGGAGGAGAGAAGAGATGGAGGAAAGGAGCGGATAATTTAGCTTTATATGGAATTGTGAATGAAGTGAGACGTTCATCCGTTCGTCCGTCTGTCCCATCTGCCTATCCTCCATCCTCATGTCCTCCGTCTGTCGACAATGAATTATTATAACATTCAACTTTTTTGAGGAAGACACACTTACACTCCTACCTCACACACTCTCACACTCACCTCTCACACTCACACACACACACACTCACACACTCACACACTCACAAACACCTCCTGACTCTTGTGTTGCTCTGAGTGAGGCGTGGAGTCAAGTGCACCAGAGAGCCAGATGGATTGTGGGTTAGTGCTGGTGAGTAGCGAGAGAGAGAGAGAGGGAGACAGAGAGAGAAAAGGAGAAAAGGAGGGAAAGAGAGAAAAGCGAGAGCGGAAGACGGCGAGAGGGAGAGAAGGAGAGAGATTGTGTACTTTATAGGAGTGGTGCAAACTGCAGGCTTTTGTTTCAACACTTTGTTTTCTAGGAGTGTGTGTGTGTGTGTGTGTGTGTATGAAGGTGTGTGTATGAAGCTGTGTAGGTGTGTGTATGAAGGTGTGTGTGTGTGTGTGTATATGAAGGTGTGTGTGTGAAGGTGTGTGTATGAAGGTGTGTGTGTGAAGGTGTGTAGGTGTGTGGGGCTGTGTGGGTGTGTGTGAGAGGTGTGTGTGTGAAGATTGTGTGTGTGTGGGTGTGTGTATGAGGTGTGTGTGTGTAGGTGTGTGTGTGGGGTGTGTGTGAAGGTGTGTGTGTGTGTGTGTGTGTGTGTATGAAGGTGTGTGTATGTAGGTGTGTGTATGAAGGTGTGTGTATGTAGGTGTGTGTATGAAGGGTGTGTGTGTGTAGGTGTGTGTATGAAGGTGTGTGTGTGTGTGTGTGTGTGTGTTTGGCACCGTGTGACTGCCCTCTTATCGACCTTGAACAAAAAGTGGGCGTGGCCTCTAGGCTGGCCTCCGTGATTGGCTGCTTGTTGACCTCACACAGGAAAGGGAAGGAAACGCGGTCCGTGCGGTCGGACGTGGGGACTGGCACGAGAACACACACACACACACCAGGCTATCTGGACCCTTTACGTGAATGTGGACTCAAATTGAAGTGTGTGTAGTATTGTGTGTGATGAGGATTGGCATTGGAAATAGGTGTTGCATATCCCTGAATATGTATGAATATATATGTGTGTGTGCATGCATGGGCACACACACACACACACACTCAGGAAGCCGCATGCTCTCATTATGGCCCGTTCCAAAAGTGTGTAATTACTCCTGCTGTCGAACATTCCACAGAGTTTGTGTGGGAACCAGACTTCATTCTGAAACAGCCAACACACACTTACACTACACACACACCCTCTTTACTGCTACAACAGAATCATAGTGTATATTCACACACCCGACTATAAGAGTGTGTGTGTGTGTGTGTGTGTGTGTCTATCTCGCTCTCGTGCAAGGTCTCGCTTATCTCATACAGTCTGTGTTTTCATGCTGGCACTGCTCTCACACACACACCCACCACGTCCACTCATCAAGGACAGAGTCGTATCAACGCCAGTCAGGCACTGCTCGTTTCTTCACTTCTCTCCTCGCTCTTTCTCTCTGT
>JAVGVS010000934.1:42500-56961 GCA_032718565.1 Distichodus sexfasciatus
ATTCACCCCTGGTTGTGTGTGTATGTGTGTGTGTGTTTTCCAGGAGACTGAACACTCTCAACAAGTGTGCTTTGATGAGACTGGAAATCACGCCCCAAAGAAAGAGAGTGAGTCTTTTTCTTTTTTTTTTCTTTTTACATATAACCATTATGTTTGTTCCACCCCATCATTATGGGATGGTTAATGTGGTTACAGTGTGTGTGTGTGTGTGTGTGTGCGAGAGACACTCGGCAATCCGTCATTTCCAGTGTGCATGGGAGGAATGCAGCAACAAACATCACAAAATAAGTCTTCACTGAGTAGGTTTTAAACACATTTTTCTCTATAGTAACCCTTTTTAGTGTGTGTGCGTGTGTTTGTGTATGGTGTGTGTCGAGTGCGTCCCTTTGTATAGTAACTTTCACTTTATTTTCCTTATGATGTGGGTCTGGATCCTTATTGAGCGATGTCTGGATCCGGAACCTTCCGCCTGTTGTTCCTCCGCCTAGACAGTCAATCATACTAGTTATACAGCGACTTAAGGAAGTGACTGGGCCTCCTTTCACCCTTGCCGTCCTAAAACTATCCGTGGAATGCACTGATCCCTTCGCTCCGACCCGACTCTCCCCTCGCCACCCCACCCCCCACCCCCCAACCTGCCTTCCAACCGACACCAGCGAAAGTGGCCTACGTCGCCTTTGAGTTGTTCTCCTTAAACCCAGGTTTTAAAGTGTTGGAAAGATTTGCGAGCAGGCAGTAAGACAGGACGCCTTTTTCTTACGGGTCCTCACTCACACTGATCAAAGGCTTCCCCTCGGTGCCGTTAAGCGGCGGCGGCGAGGTTTACGAACTTATCCACCGAGAAGGAGGCGCCTCTGATGGAAAAGGATCTTCTCTGGGAATGGCAGTTGAAGATTCGCAAACTTAGGTTGAAACGGTTTTGCTTTTCTAGCTGGGTTTGGGAGGGTTACTTTAAAAGTAGAACGCGATACTAAAGTAATGTTACTCCACCGCTTTCCGTCACTTTTTATTTACCTCACTGCCAATCTAGAGAGTCAGATGTCAAAGATATGTAATGGAGCACTCAGGAACTCCCACCAAAATGTGTGTTCCCAATCCCCTTGTGGCATTTGTGAAGAGTGTAAGTGGTGTTGAGTTCTAATTTAGGGGGAAGGGAACCAAACCTGCCCAGATCCCCAGCTGGAGGGTAAAAGCTACCCCCTTCCAAACCTCCGACCCACACCCCTTTATCCCCTGAGGGTGGGGCAACAGATTACCGAGCAGGAATGGTGGACTTTTGACTCCTGCCTTGAGAGCTTGAATCCAAGGCACCTGGACGTCTTCTAGATTCTTGTGGATGTTTCACCTCTCATCCGAAATGCTTTTAAAGTTCAGCTTTTCCGTTGAGAGGTCAAGCTAAAAGACCTCCTTCAATTCAAGCTTTCATGGCTACCATGTCCTGGGCGACTGAGAACCTACACAGACATTTGACTCTTGTGACACCGCTGAGCCAATGGTGGAATAAACTCCCCTGTCTTTCAACGGTCTTTAAACTGGCCGTCTTATCTTCCCCCTGGGGGGAGGTCAGGAAATTACATTGGAAGGTCTGTGCTTGTAATCGAATGATTCGGTCTCTGGTCAGCCTCTCTGAGGTAACATTTTATTTAGACCAATTAAGGTTCAGGCTCCTGTGAATGCCTCAAACCACACAGGAATTAAATCAGATCGACAAGAGTTCTATTGTTGGTCTCAGTGAAATGATAAAAGCCTGATTGGACAGGACATGCTGTTTCCAAAAGGGGCAATGCAGGAGAGTTTATCAGGACAGAAATGAACATTTTAGCATCAATGAAATGTTTGTCATTCTTTTCAGAGCGAAGACTCGGACGAAGACGAGCCATGCGCCATCAGCGGTCGCTGGACTTTCCAGCGAGACAGTAAGCGCTGGTCCCGTTTAGACCAGCTAGACTTGGACGTCTTCTCTCCACCTGCGGAAGACGGTGTGCCAGACATGCCCTTTGTCTCCTCCCAGGATCAGCATCTGCCCGGAGCCCACCTTCTTATTCGGGATGGGGTCAGCGCAAGCGCAGAGAGCGTGCTGACGGACCTCAGCGAGCAACCTGAAGTGGGCTCTTTGCACAGTTCAGGAAGTGGCAGCCGTGGAGGTTCATGTGGCACCACCGTGCCGTCCAGCCCCACCACTGTCGTCTCTAATGCCACTACGGCCTCCACTACCCGTGCCAGCTCGGTTGCTAGCGTCTGCTCTTCAGGGACTTCCGGTGCCAATGAGGACTCACTCTCAGATGGGCTGCCCTCACCGCTGGAACGTGGAACCTTCGCTTTTGAGGCCGGTACTGTCTTGGCAAGTGTCGAAGGTGGCAAAAGCACACGTTCCAGGGCCAAGAGCTTCCTGAAGCGCATGGAAAGCCTGCGACTGCGCACTAGCAGCACATCATCAAAGCGCAAGAAGAAGGGAGTGGCCGTCCAGGGCAGACTGGAGATTAGCGGGCCAGTTTTGAAGGAAGGTCTGAATGAGGACAAGTTGCGGCGGCTCAACTGTGTTGACATTGCCACGCTGGAACGCAACCACTATCACAGCGTGTCTTTCTCCACCCAGACAAGCAGTGGGAGCACAGGCAGCAGCCAGTCAGAGACAAGCAGCGGCAGTGCCGTCAGCACGCCAAGTCCGGTGACCAGATCGAGGAGCCACAGCACTGCGGCCGGTTCAATCAAGCGGGCTGGAATGTACCTGGAAGGCTTTGACCCGTTCAGCCTGGTTCTGTTGCAGGAAAACCAGGACCTGGAAAACCGGAACCGAAGAAGGTTGGAAGGGACTTCAAGTGTTCAAAACATCCGTTGTCAAAGCCGACAAACATCCCAAGAGACGCAAGAGGATGAGAAGGCAGAAGAGGAAGGTGGGTTGATATACTTCTACTTGCCTGAAGGTCACAAGCCTGGCACCTTTCCTAAAGCACTTGCTGATGGCGGATTCTGTCGGCGCAGTGGTGGCAACAGTGCTCCCCGCCGGGGCTCCTCCACCTCAATGGACAGCCGGTTGAGCGTTTACGATAACGTGCCCTTCCCAGAAATGGGAGACGAGGAGGAAGAGGAGGAAGCTGATGGAGAAGACGGGAGACGACCAAAGATTGAGGAAGTTCTGGATCGTGTCACCAGTCTGAAGCACTTGGTCAGTGCCTGGTCAGAATCAGCCGGTGCGGAGGAAGAGGAGGATGAGGACGGCGAGGAAGGGGATTCGGATTCAGCGTTGGACTCGGCCTCGCCATGCCCATCTTCGCCACTGCAGCACCGCCTGGAGGAGGCGGAGAACGGAAGCGATCAGGAAAGCACAGGAGCCTCGCAGGATGACACGCTCAGTGCCAGGGAGCGGCGAGACTCGGGCGTGGGTGCGTCACTCACTCGTGCCAACAGGTAAGAACACACTTTTACCTATTTCAACTTGTACTTGCTTTCCATAATACAGGGTAGGGGCGAGTAGGATTAAATGGCGTCAATTATAAAGAAATGAGGCGAGTCAGCACCAGCCTCATTACGTAACCAAAGCCCACACTGGTCCCGGAATGTGCCCGCTGCCGAGAGATTCGCCATTCCAGGAGTATTCCCAGTAGATGCCTCAACATATACGGCTCTTTTTGTAATGACCTGCTTAATTATTCCCAGTTGTCTGCACATGAGTGTCTCTGTGTCTGGGTCTGGCTGTTTGTACATGTTTGTGGTTGGCACTTTGAAAATAGAAGGTGGTGGTAACCTGGGTGTGTAGGAACATGCACTGGTGTAAACGTAGTCAAAAAGATTGTTGTGTGTGTGTTTGTGTTCCAGGCCTCAGAAACTGCGATGGCCCAGTTTCCAGAGCTCCCACAGGCTAAGCGCAAGGTCGTCGCTGCTGCAGATTTGCTGCCAGTCAGTGCTGCAGATGAACCTGCTGCAGAAATATAGCCTGCTGAAGATCACCGCCCTGCTGGAGAAGCACACACCCACCAACAAGCACGGCTTCAGCTGGTGAGCAAGCACCACTCGTGATTTAGGTTCCTCAGTGGCACCTTTTTACCAGTCCGTGACATGAACTGGCGATCCTTCGGGACCAACTCCCTAACCATGCCCCGAACGACTTACACGCGTATACTTGCAGACACACACACCAACTTTAGTTGTGATTTCATGTGAAGACTATGAACTATTGTTTTGTTCCAGAAGCACACAAAGACACACACACACACCAGTGAATGCCTTCTTCTTCTTTTTTATCAAAACCAGTGTACATCATAGCGGAGAGGAGATGTATATTTAGCAAACCGCACACACATTTTGAGAGTCAGAATTTCGGAAGTTCAAGGCTGTGTTTTTGTGTGTACGAGTGTGTGTATGTGTGTGATCTCCTGGTTTCAGCCCATTGTCTTTGTGTTTATCCTCTCTGAGGAAGATGGAAACAGATTTCAGCTGCCCCCTCAGCCTCGAGACATTTCCTTTACACACACACACAGCAAGCATAACAATGACATCTAATCTTGAACCAGTGGTTTGTTCCCATTTGTTTTAAATTTAGTGTACTCCATATGCCACATATAAGACTCTTTGACAGGCGGCTCAAGACTTTCGCACAGTGCTGGAGCTCTCTCCGAAAAGATCACTGTAAGGCTGAATCCCATTTCACCCCTTGACCCTACCTTAGCCCTAAACTTCCGTTTTGCACGTTCACGCGTAGGGGTAGGGTGTCCGATTTGTTCATTTACACCAGGGGTAGGGGGAAGGACTGGTGAGAGGTGTCGCTCGCTGTTACACATCTCCAGTTTGCTATAGACAAACGCAAAAAAATGACAACAGCCCACGCCACAGGAATATTAGCCGCGGACGACGCCATGTTGAACATCCAGCAAGGATACGTCATGTCTGCCTACGTAAAATTTGCCGGAAACTAATGATGACGTGTCACGTTCTTGAAGGGGTGTCCCATTTCGTAGGGGTAGATTTCAGTCCCAGGCCCAAGGGGTGGGGCTAAAGGGTAGGGCCAAGCGGTGAAATGGGATTCAGCCTAAGTTGTCTTGTAACCACTTTTAAACTGCTTTCTGATTTGACGCTGGACAAAAGTTCCAAATGACCTCCTAAAAACAGTTTGAGAACACTTTGTTCTCTCCGTACAGTCTCTACTGTTTGGAATTAAAAATGAAATTTGCCGTTATTGGATAAGAGTTATGGATCATGCGCTAAAACATTTGTGTGTGGAAATAACAGGATGTTATGTACCCTTGGATTGGTTTTGGGTGGTAACATTTTTCCCTCTGTTTTGTGTGTGTGTGTGTGTGTTTCAGGGCCGTTCCCAAGTTCATGAAGCGCATAAAGGTGCGGGATTTGAAGGACCGGAGCGTGTTCGGCGTGCCGCTGCAGATCAACGTCCAACGAAGCGGACAGCCTCTCCCTCAGGGCATCCAGCAAGCTATGCGTTACCTTCGCAACCACTGCCTGGACCAGGTGCGTGTGACACACACCAACACAAGCACACACTCGCTTTATTTAACCGCACACCCCCACGGCCCTCGTTTTTTTGTGCTCCGAGTTGCAGGAGTGGGAACATCCAGTGGAAAGAACTGTAACTTAATTACGTAAGGTCCACATTTTTAGCTGCCGAGTTTGGTATACAGTGCAGCGTTATATAAGAGCAAGCGGAGATCTCACACAGTGTGTTAAGTTGTTCTTTCCTGTGTTTGGACTTTCCAAATCCCTCCCGGCGATTCGTCAAGCCGGCTGTCAGCGCTGTGTCTGGGAGTGTGTGTGTGTGTTTTAGATTTGGATCTCAAGCATTGATCTTGGTTTCCCAGTTTGGCTTTAGCTTTTGCCTGAACGTCAACACGTTTGAGGCGTGCGGTAGGCGTTGCTTGGCAAACATTTTTGCTAGCGACAATGCCAGTTTGGCAGTATCCGACAAATTAGAATTTTGTGAAAAATGTCCATTTTTCTGAGCGTCTGTGGCTCTCGGTCTGCAGGTGGGGCTGTTCAGGAAGTCGGGCGTGAAGTCGCGCATCCAGGCTCTGCGGCAGATGAACGAGTCGTGTGGAGCAGACGGAGGCGGAGTCAGCTACGAGGGCCAATCGGCTTACGACGTGGCCGACATGCTGAAGCAGTACTTCCGGGACCTGCCCGAGCCGCTGCTCACCAGCAAGATGGCCGACACCTTCCTGCAGATTTATCAGTGTAAGGAGACACACACACACAGACACGGACATGGTCTTAAATTTGTCATAACGCTCTTAAAAGGTCTTAAACTGTTAAAACCTACAGACAGATCCTCCAGGATGTTGCGTTAGCTATTAATGGAATTAGCACAATTTGTCCACAATTTTTGACCCATAATTGTCGTTTCCCGCAAAATGTTGAGCCATATGTCAGCGAACTCACTTCCTTGTTACGTTTAGAAGACGCAGGAAATGTCACACGTTTACCTTCAAAAATAACAATGATTAATGGTTAATAAAAGTAATAGTGGTTTTGTTCCCTTCTTTTGAATGAATTGTTAAAGAATCATTATGAACGGGGACAAAATCGCAAATTTCATTGCGATTTTTTTTTAAAAAGCTGCCTCAATATCAGGCATTTTTGGCCGCAACAATCTCAGAAAGGGCCCTCGAAATCCCGGCGGGACTGTACAGAAGACTGGAGACCTAAGAGTGTTAAGAGTACAAAGAGTGTGAATGGAACGAAGCAAGAAAGCTCAGGAAATTGCTAACGGATGACGCATATGAGGCTGTGAATTGCTGGTTTAGCTAATCCCTCTTACTCACAAAACAACCTCAACACACACACACACACACACAGTCCGGGTTCGTCTCTCCATCCCAGATATTTTCCTAATGAACAACAGTTGCTTATTAACCTCTTAACGACAGGCAGGCTAAGATTCCCGAGCGTTTTCAACGTCCAGCATCACAAAAACGCTGGCCTGGCTTTGTGGTTGACGGCATGGAAAACCGTTCTCAACAAACGCGCTTTTCTTCCTCGGTTTCACTGTAGACGGGAATTATGAGGAAATCCACCCCTAAAATGGCTCCTTCTCAGAGGACGTTGTGTGTGTAGCTGAAGAAAACAACCAGGGGGAGGTCACTGTGTTCCTTTTAGACAATAAAGCTCTTCTTACGTTGTATTACGAGCTGTAGTTATGAGCTGTTCTTACATAACTGCCATTTAGGATTTGCCCTCGTCACGGCTGCTGAGGACTTCGAGTGAGCCATTATTTGTCGTTGAGAACACAGCACATAACAGTGCACCACAACCGAATCTGACCTTTGCATTTGACCCACCCGTGAAGGAGCAGTCCTTGGGGACGCTACCTTGCTCACGAGTACCTCATTGGTACCTTTACCGACCTTCAGATCACAGTTAACTGCCCCCAGAGCACCAAGCAGAGGTGTAACGAACAACAAGGGGCTAGAACCCATGACCCCAGTGTTTATTCTGCTCGTGGTCACTAGAAAAACACTTGTTTTCTCTCTCTCTGTGATTTAGACATGCCGAAGGATCAGCGTCTGCAGGCGGCTCGGGCGGCGGTGCTGCTGTTGCCGGACGAGAGTCGGGAGGCGCTGCAGACGCTGCTGTGTTTCCTCAGCGACGTGACGGCCAGCGCCGGCGAGAACCAGATGACCTGCACCAACCTGGCCGTCTGCCTGGCGCCCTCCCTCTTCCACCTCAACGCCGTGCGCAGGGATGCCTCCTCACCCAGGTGTGTTTGTGTGTGTGTGTGTTAAGTAATGAAGTTTTTACAGCGTATGAAATGTAAAATTATAAATGCATGTTGGTGCTGCTGCAGGGTTATGAGCAGGAAAAACGCTTTGGGCAAACCCGACCAGAGGGACCTGAACGAAAATCTGGCTGCTACACACGGCCTGGCACACATGATCCAGGAGTGCCGGAAGCTGTTTCAGGTTAGACACACACACAAACACACCTAACGCTAACTACGTTACTAACGCTAACTACGTTACTAACGCTAACTACGTTGGTTTGTTAATGTACACTATGTTAGCTTCTAGCATACACTGTTAGTTGCTAATGTACGCTATGTTAGTTGCTAATGTACACTATGATAGTTGCTAATGTGCTAATGTACACTATGTTAGTTGCTAATGTACACTGTTAGTTGCTAACGTACACTGTTAGTTGCTAACGTACAGTGTGTTAGCTGGTAGCATACACTGTTAGTTGCTAATGTACACTATGTTAGTTGCTAACGTACACTATGTTAGTTGCTAACGTACACTGTGTTAGCTGGTAGCGTACACTGTTAGTTGCTAATGTACACTATGTTAGTTGCTAACGTACACTATGTTTGTTGCTAATGTGCTAATGTACACTATGTTAGTTGCTAATGTGCTAATGTACACTATGTTAGTTGCTAATGTGCTAATGTACACTATGTTAGTTGCTAATGTACACTGTTCGTTGCTAACGTACACTATGTTAGTTGCTAACGTACAGTGTGTTAGCTGGTAGCATACACTGTTAGTTGCTAATGTACACTGTTAGTTGCTAATGTACACTATGTTAGTTGCTAACGTACACTATGTTAGTTGCTAACGTACACTGTGTTAGCTGGTAGCGTACACTGTTAGTTGCTAATGTACACTATGTTTGTTGCTAATGAAGGTGTTGAGTATGAAAGTGAAACATTTATTTTTCTTATATACCTTTTAATACATATAAACGGTATCCTAGCAACCACCAAATGGGACACCACCTTTTTGGTCCCCAAAAGGTGGGCTGGACCCCAGTCTGCACGTCTCGTGTCCCCAAAAACCACACACTTGTGCCAAACACACACACATATACACACACACGCGTCTCTGTCTCTTATCGGTCTCTTATGCAATGTCGGCACTAAATCTACACAGACTTAGTCTCAGAAAAACACAAAGCATCTGCGCGCCTGTACGGCGTTTGCCGGGGTTATGCAACGGGAATGCGCACACACACCTTAACACACCTTAACACACACAGAGAAAGGGCATTTTGTCCGTCTTTGAAGGTATAAGGCCAGGAATGTTGTAGCTGTGGTTATGTAAGGTCAAGCTCACGACCTTGTCTGAGGATCCTTGCACAAATACACACACACACACATTTTAACCTGTCCCGGAGTTACATGGAAGCACTTGATTAAATAAGCACGATATAATAGGAGTCAGCAGAAGTCAAACTTTCTTTATTTGGGAAGCGAGTCAAATCGGTTCTGGCAAAGCTGCGTTACTTATAATACACACACACACACACACACACACCGGAGTAGTCTACGCCTCCCAAAAGTCCAGAGACCTCGAACGCACTGTTTAATTAGTTTAAACCCAGTCTTTCTGCTCGAAATGCCAAGCAGATAATTTGATTAATTCTGGTCGAGGTCTGGCCAATTTCTGGCTCCGTAACCCGGACGGGGCTTCTATTTTTCGTGTTTAGCTTGAACCCAGATAACAGATTTATCTGCTAATGCATGAAGAAGAGGAAGAGAGAGGGGGCGGAAAAAGGAACCGGACAAAAAGAATGACAGGACACACACACAAACACACAAAGAGTCAAGGGAACTGTAAGCAGATACTCCAGCGCACGCACAGAGGAAGAGGTCTGAACAGGACACACACACACACGAACAGGATGAACTCGGAGTCGTCAGTGGAATTAATCAACGTACTGAATATCTCCAGCTATTTTTGGGACTGTTTATTATGTTTACTGAGCCTCAGCAGTTCTGATTCACAATAATAGATTAGCACCCAATGAGCAGAGGCTAGAGGCCGACCGATAAACCGACACAATATTATCAGACGATATAAACCGCTCTGCTGCCCTCTGTTGGACAAACTACGCCATTACAACACATATAACGTAAGAAGGAGATCCATCTTCCAAAATCCTGTATTGATCAGGTTCTAACCTAGATGCCAGTGTAAATTCTTTATGTTCACTGTTTATGAAAGTGGTGGCTCGGTTTTAACGACACCTCATTTACCTTGTTAACGAGCTCTCTCTCTCTTTCTCAGATTCCAGAGGAGTTGTCGCGCTGCAGGAACTCGTACGTGGAGCAGGCCCTGAGCCCCCTCAGCATGGAGGAGCTGGCGGAGGGTTGCGGCTCCCGAAGCTACAAGAGCCTCTTAAAGGAGAATCTGGACGCGCTGCTCAAAGAGGCCAAGGATAAATTCAAAGGCTACGACAGCGTCTCCACTGCCGAATCCGCCGAGCTGGCCTACAGGAAGGTAAAGATGAAAGACGCTAAACAACGACTAGATTGCAGATGGATGATGAGAGTGAGGCTGTTGACAAGCGATGGTGCTGATGCGGCGATGGCTCATGGTAACCGCGACACTGTCATTCGGCACAGGTGCACGACGGCTGGACGCTGCGGCAGTGGAAGGTGTGTGTGGAGGTCCCGGCTGGGCTGGACGACGTCCTACACCGGATCCTGCGAGAGCAGAGCCACTGGGACGAGGACCTGCTAGAGAGTCGGGTGATCGAGAGCCTCAACCAGACCACAGAGGTCTACCAGTACGTCCGTAACAACATGGCGCCGCACCCCTCAACCGATTACGTGGTGCTCAGGTGAGACACACAATCTCTCGGCCATTCTTTATTTCCATTTTTCCTAAATGACCAAAATAATCTTTAATTGCAGCCCCAATGCAGTGTGTTAAAATGAATATGTGTGTGTGTGTGTGTGTTGCAGGTCATGGGTGACGGACCTCCCCAAAGGCGCATGTGCGCTAGTGTGTGTGTCGGTGGAGCATGAGGCCGCCTCGGTGTTGGGTGTGAGGGCCAATGTCCTCGTCTCACGCTACTTCATCGAGCCCTGCGGTCCCAACAAGAGTCGCCTCACACACATCTCCAGAGTAGACAGCAGGTAACACTCACACACACAGGAATGAATCAGTGTTTCAATGGTTCAGTGGTTAGTACAGTCTTAGGAATGAATCAACGTGCATTATTCTTGTGTACCTATGTATGTGAGTTGAATTTTGAACACTCACAGGTTTTCTCTCTCTCTCTGTGTCCTCCAGGGGGCGCTGTCCGGAGTGGTATAATAAGCTGTATGGACACCTGTGTGTGTCCGAACTGGTGCGAATACGTGACTCATTCTCCTGCTCTCTGGACAAATAAACACACGTCTGGATGTATCTTATATTTATATCAGTCTGCTCAACGATCTTTCTTAACCTTTCCTAAGTGGATGAAGAGTCTCCAGCTCTCTACACTTTACAGTCGGTCGCACGTGGACAGATAACGACTGCATATGAACGCAAATAAAGGTGAAAGGCCAAAGGTCACCACCGCTGCTTTGCCTGCCCCAAAAAAAGGCTCACGTGACGAGCCCCAAAAGACTGCTGCTGAGACGTTGCACCGAACGTCCCGTGGGACGGCGTTGCCGAGGGACTTGAAATGAAAGTGGGGGCTACTGCTTCTGAGAAGCACGAAAACGTGTGTGTGTGTGTGTGTATGTTCCGTATGATACATAATGTCTTAAACGTTGACAAGTGTAACGTATTCCTTGCACTGGCATCGTGCTGCAAAAATATCTTGTATACCTGTCGTGTGTGTGAGTGTTAGTGTGAGTGAAAGAGAAACTCATTATTAGTCTACGATTATTCACAACTCAAACCTGCTCACGGATGGAGAAACGGAGAAAAGTTTGTAGATGCATGCAGCGGAGAGAGGGAAACGGGTGGAACAAATGAGCGACGGTGGCTGGAACACCTTGGACATGTATGAAAGGAAGAAAAGAAAAGCAAAGTTGTGGCGGCCTTTTGACCAAAAAAATTTTGTGACGGACCAAACGTGAAAATGAAAATGAGTGGGAAGACGGACGGGGGTTTTGTTTTCTAAACTGTGAGAGAAAACGAGGGATGAGTGGGATGAACGGGACGTTTGAAGGGACTGAACGTGACTCTTGATTTGGGTTTGCCAGTGTTAACCTTAAATGAAGTACAAATGTTAACCAAACACTTTGCTCTCCGCTAACAACCAGGCCTCAGATCAGTCTTTCCTGTATGTTCTGGTGGAGAACTGCTCCTGAAATCCTTTTTCCACCAACACAGTATTTCCTGCAGTTACAAATAACCTAATGAATGCAGCCTAACCCGGTCCTGTGGCATAACTCTTGCGCATTAAGATTATGACACATAACGATGAGAGTTAATTTAAGGCTTTGCGTATTTAAAGCACAAATATATTGTTGTTTTATATATATATATGTACGTATGTATCTTATTTTATTGTAAATGTTATCCCTTTAAGTTCCAGAAATGCTTTATCTTTTTTAATTATTAATATTATTTCTGTACAGATTAATCCCAAAGTGCACTATTAAAGCTATTAAATATAAATCTGAATTTTTGATGCTACTTATCTTTCTTCTCTCTCACACATTCTTGTTCTTTCCAGAAAAGCCGAAACAGCTGTGTGTATACCTCGTGCTATTACATAACTCATCTATACCTCCCACAAAGAGTGGATTGTTGCCACACACACACACACACACACTGTGGTTTCCACATGCACATTAGCCCATGGTTCTGGCAATTTTTCTCTAAAATAGTCAGCACACTCCTGCTCTCACACACACAAATGTTGGGGGTCATAAGAGCCTTGATACATCACTGTCCCTAAACATAAGGGAGCATGTAAATACCATAAACACACTCTCTCTCTCCCCCCCACACACACACCCTACTGGGAACCAAGAGATATGAATAGAGAGTAGAAGAATTCCAACATTCCCTGTCTTCTGAGAATGCACTGAGGGAACGTTCCCACAATGATAAAACAACAGAGCGACGACAGAGAGTTTTTACTGATATGTAGGTGGGTGAGTATACAACAGCCTACCCTATTTAAACTAATTTAATACTCTTCTTTATGGTGCCGTTTATGGATTTAAAAATACTACATTAAGCTTAGGAACAGAAATAAGAACACTTCACTACTATACATAAGTAGTATTTTCAGGAAGCTGCTTACTTGAGTATTTATTTTCCGGACAAGTTTCTACTTTTACACAATGCAAAAATACACATTACAGTTGTGTGATTATGTATGTTAGAGATGGGACAGTTCTGCAGGAAATCTCCAGGACCAAGGCTGCTGAAGGTTATGTCTGGACCTAGTTCTAGAAGCTGCTGGTATGGATCATGTTCTTTAACATCTCTCTGCATCTGTCTTCTTGGGGTGCTTGTACTTTCATTAGTGGAACCACCTGTTTGTCAGATGTTTTGTTATTACTGAACTTCCACCACAGTTTTATCAAGTACAAACTTGAGGATCTCAGGTCTTTTCTGTGGATCTTTTCTGGGTGATATTCCTGTATCAGTTTAACACCTCTTGCTTTTTGCCAGTATGTCCTATGTCCAGTTAACTAACTGTCATTTCTGCCTGGTCATAACCAGGATCTTGTTGGTAAGTGTTGGTTGTTCTTGATGTTTAAACTGTAGTTCACTTCTACCCCACAAAGTGGAGCTAGAGAAGAGTAGACCAGGAGCAGGGTAGAGATAATATTCAGCTTTTCACCAGCAGAGGTCTGTATTGTGCCATATTGAAATTCAGTTCAAGTCAGAGGACATTGATTTTTGATTGACATGTCTGTTTCCTATGTACTGATGTCCAGCGCCCTATTAGATTAACACACTCTTTTATTATTATGAAGGTCAGTTTAATGACTGGAGGAAGTGTGGAAAGGTAAGGGATTGTGTTAAAACAACTTGTTCAGATAACAAACTTGAAGTTACTTCAACATTCCCCTGTCTCTCTATCCTGTAGTGTGGTGTTTCATGCCTTAGTGTTTCAGGCCTGTGTTTTAGATGTCTTTCTACTGTGTTGGTGGTGTTCTCTTCTCTTCCATTGCTTAGCTGCGAGTCTAGAACTGGTGTTTTCCAGTGGTATCAACTAACCTTAACACCAGGTGGCAATGCTCCATTCAGATGAGCTTTAACAAACTCACCTGGGTTTATTGTCAAAACAAATGGAAGTGGAAGTTGCATGGAACTGAAATCAAATGACAGCAGCTTGAAGGTACAGTAAGTCTGAGTTGTTCTTTAAAAGTCTTCTCTGCAGTCTCTTGGTGGAAATAATCGTGTTCCTCTTTGTTTAGCTGTACGTTTTCTGCTCGATTTCCACCAATTGCTGTGGGAACTTTCACACCCTGCAGTGAAGCTTTTAATAACACAGTTTGGGGTCACTGCTGGTCAGTTTTCTATAGCATGTTGGGATTAAAACAACATAAAACGCAAGTGTTTATTAATGTGGTCATTTACGTTTGAAATGCATTTGAACAGTCAGATCGTTTGGGTATTTTCTTAATAAAACGAGCATAATATTTGACTGCACTTTAATCTGTGTGCCTCAGGGCCAAACTACAGCCTACAGAATTGTAATACTTTATGCATATATTTTAAAAACTAGACATAATTTGGCCTAAAACTGCGATGATTCTGCATTACAAGTTTAA
>JAVGVS010000935.1:0-56917 GCA_032718565.1 Distichodus sexfasciatus
GATGACCAAAACCAATATATTATATATTTACCAGTATATTTTCCTCCCAGCTTTATTATTAAAGATCTAGTTTAAGCTCGTAAATGTCTCGTTTTAGTGAAGGAAAAAAAATGTCTTTTTTAATCATATTTCTCATTAACAAAATTAACTGGAGCACCAATCACCAGTCGTAGAAAATCACCCCCTTCTCCAAATGTACACTGTAGCCTGAATTGACCACTTCACTTAAGCGTATGCACCAGAAAATGTGTCTGTGTGTGTGTTTCCACATAAGACCTCTCACACACTTGTGAATGTGGCCCCTCATTAAGCACAGAAAGGTCCTAATTGGACTTAATTGGCAGCCACTCATTCCAAAAAAATGCCATGCCAACTCGTCTTCATTTTCCCTTTTTTACCCTCCTCCCTTCACTCACTCTTTTACCCTTTCTGAACTAGGCGACGCTACTAACTAACCTGCTTTTTACAGTAGCTTATCAGTGGTAAAGCTACTTTTTTAAATGTTTATTATAGTGAATAAGTGAGTGATTATTTGTCATTGTCAACACAGGACACGGTGCACCGCAACAAGAAGTGAGCTCTGCATTTGAGCCATCAGAAAAGGAGCAGTGGCCACCTTTTTGGAAGCAATGCTTGGGGACAGTACCTTGCTCAAGAGTACCTCAGTGGTACCTTTACCAGTCCGGGACTTGAACTGGCAGGTTATGATCTTGTAGAAAGTTGTTTGTCTTGCAAAAAGAAATTGTTTATCTTGCAGGAAGAAGTTGTTTATTTTGTGTTAACAAGTTGTTTATCTTGTGAGAAGAAGTTGTTTATCTTGTAGAAAGAAGTTGTTTGTCTTGTGTGATAAAGTTGTTTATCTTGGCAGAAGTTGTTTATCTTGTGGAATAAAGTTATTATCTTGTGAGAAGAAGTTGTTTATTTTGTGGGAAGTTGTTTATCTTGTGGTGTAAAGTTATTATCTTGTGGGATAAATTTATCTTGTGGGAAGTTGTTTGTCTTGCAAGAAGAAGCTGTTTATCTTGCGTGAAGAAGTTGTTTATTTTGTTTTAACAAGTTGTTTATTTTGTGAGAAGAAGTTGTTTATTTTGTGGGAAGTTGTTTATCTGATGGAAAGAAGTTGTTTATCATGTAGGAAGACGTTTATCTTGTGGTGTAAAGTTATTATCTTGTGGGAAGTTGTTTATCTTGTGGGATTAAGTTATTATCTTGTGAGAAGAAGTTGTTTATTTTGTGTTAAGTTATGTTTTGTGGGAACAAGGTATTATCTCATGGGAAGAAGTATTTTGTCTGAAGGAAACGTTTCTTCTGTGAGAACAGCGTACTTAGGAGAATGGAAATTCTGACTACTGCCCCTCTGGTGAACTGTAACCCTTATTCCTCTGTAACCCTTTTTCTCTGTAACTTCTGTGTAGTGAGCACCACTACATTACTCATTCTTATACTGTATTAAAACAGGAGTCTGCTGTCGCTTAGCTACTTTTAATCATGAGTAGCTTGTAGCGTGAAAGGATAACATTAGAAAGTAGCCTCCCCAGCCCTGTGTGAGTGTGTGTGGTTTCGTCACTCGCAGTGAAAGTGTGTACCTGCATTTCCTGCCATGACTCAGAAAAGACGGCGGTTCTCGAATGAATGTCGGCGTTGACGGGGAACACCTGGCGTCCTGCGGAGTGCCACGCCCTAAAACACACACACACACACACTTAAGAGCACACACACACAGTTTGACATTTCAGCGCTCCGTGGGTGGACAGAATGCGGAGCGGTCGCTCGGTCTGTTGTCACACCGTTGAATGGTTGCATCAAAAGAGTCACTTAAGAGTGTGTGTGTGTGTGTGTGTGTTTTAGGGTACAGTGCTTTTATGTAAGCTCTTGTTTGCTGAGTTTTTTGGGGAGGGAGGGGGCAGAGAACGGCCGTGTGTGTGTATTTACCATCAGATCAGAACGACTGGCCAAACAAACAGGCGGCAGCGCTTTAGAGGAGCGCCAGCCATGGAACACGGAATTTAATTTGATTCAACGCACCGCCAAAAAAACGAAACGAGCGAAATCTGTCAAAGAGTGCATTATGCGGCGTCCAAACAGAGCCGGCGCTGGCCTCAATGGCCCTTATTAAAGGCACAATGCGGAGGAGAAGCGCGGCGATGGAGCCGGATGATTTGTCCCTTTGTGAGGTTATCGCTGCAGATCACTTACAAACCCACCACCACGCGCCCTTTTGTACAGTTATCGCTGAGCATCGGTGGGGTTTGTAGCGGTGTGTCAGGGGCTGTGGTTCCGACGTGTGTGTGTGGATGTGTGTGAGTTTGTATGTGTGTATGAGTTGGTGTGTGTGTAGTCATTAATGGAAGGACCTCGCAACGACAGTAATCCAAGAGCACTCTAACATGCACACACATCCTTACATACACGCACACAAACTTAGACACACATACACACACCCAGCCTCACATGAACACACACCACACATATACAGAGCAAAATCTTACACAAATCTGTGAGTTGGTGTGTGTGTGTGTGTGTGTGTTCATGTATTTATCGCATTGTGGGGACCTTTTTGTCTCCTAAAATCACTTTTATCTGTTTTTTTGGGCTTTGTGGGGACATTTGAGAGGTCCCCATGAGGAAAAATGACTTTATAGAAAATTGTGCCTGTTTTATTTGAGAAACTAAAAGAGGTAAAAGATGTGTTTTTGGTTACTGAGGTTAAGGTTAGGGTTAGGATTAGGTGTAGCTGTAAAATTATGTACTTTAGTCACTATGGGAGTCTACGGAAGGACCTCACAAAGATAGTAATACATAGACTGTGTGAGTTGTTGTGTAAGTGGTTGTGTGTTTATGTGTGAGTTGCTGTTTAAGTGTGTGTTTAAGTGTTTGTATGTGGCACACAGCCAGCAGGAGGACTGTGTCGTCTGCTTATGTTTTTGTTTATTTTCTCTCTTCTCTTTGTGTGTGTGTGTTTGGGAGTGAAATTAGGATGGAGTGTTTTGCCAAATATTATCCCCAGAATTACCCCCCCATACAGCACCCACAATGAGAGCAGGGCTGGGGGGGTAAATCCTGATGCAGCCCTGTGTAGTTCCAAACTTTATGGTAAAAAAAATTCAGTTATTTTACGTCTTGTATCGGGACGCTCGTGGAACTCAGGTCGGCCCTGCAGTGATCTTGCACCTGGGTCTTGTAAGCATATGCTATCTTGTGCACAAGTATAAGTTATTAACCTCGTGAGAACAAGTTGTTATCTTGGGTTCACAAGTAATTTACCTTGTGAGATGAAATTATTATCTTGTGGGAACAAGTTAAAATGTTGTCAGAAGAAGTTGTTTAACTGGTGGGAAAAAGTTAGTATCTTGTGGGAAAAGTTAATTATCTTGTGGGAACAAGTTACTATCTTGTGGATAAAAGTTGTTTCACCTGTAGGATAAAGTTATTGTCTTGTGGGAGGAAGTTATTAATCATGTGAAATCAAGTTGTTTATCTTGTGGAACATAGGTATTAGCTTGTAAATAACTTTAAATTTGTTTATCTTGTAGGAATTTCGTACTATGTTGTGTGTATAGGTTAAGATCTTGAAGTTATCTTATGGGAAAGAATTATGTTTCTTGTGTATACATGTTATTTATCTTGTGTGATCAAGTATATTAACTTTTTATTCATCTTCATATATCCTTTTTAAACATTCTCTTTTTAGTTTTATTTTAAACCTATTAGTTATATTTCTCTATTTTGCCCTAATGTTATTTATTTCTATTTGCTGCCTTAAAGTTTAACCCTGTTTTATTTTAGATTCCTAGACTTAGTTATTCCCAGTTCTGTGATTTTTTTTACAGTAATAGTTATTATTTATAATAATATAATATATTATCTTATGTCTTTATGACTCACAGACAGCACTTTGGTTGACGGTGATTTTTTAAAATCTGATTATTGATGATAGATGTCGCCTTCTGATTGGTGCAGGGTTTGAAGATTAAGCAGGTTAAAGGGAATGAGAGCAGCAACTCTGAGTAAAGGGGGTCATGTAGGAATGTGTCCTTGTTAAGTGGAGAGTTTGGAGGGAAATTCTCTATATGATATGAGCATAAACAAAGAGATGGGATTAATTCTGGTTCACAAACAACGTAAAACTGCCCCAAAGCACAATGAGCTCTTTGTGTGTGTTCGTGACCTAGACTTATTATGGGGACATGTTTCAGACTGCATACCTGTAGACTGGGGATGGGTATATGTATATATTTTGTAATGACATAAAAAAATTCTTAAACGCAGAAAATTTTCATTTAGAAAAGTAAGGTGAAGTCAGTGTGAATTTTAAGAAATTAAGTAGGTACTTATTTGTCATTGTGAACACACTACATCACCGCCACAACCGAAAGTGACCTCTGCATTTGACCCATCCATGAAGGAGCAATGGTCAGCACATAATTCCTTATGTGCACAAGATCATTTCTTGTGCTCACATGAAAGCATCTCATCAGTCACTACAGCCAGGCAGTGTGAGCGTAGCCTAAAATTAGTCCTGCACATGTCCTGTCTCACTCATATGCATGCAAAAAGAGAATCCCCGTGTGCAGCTGAATTGGACGTGGTTAAAACAGCATGCATTATTCATAGTTAGCTAAATGAAATGGGAGAGTGGACAGAGGGTTCGGAGCTGCTGTTGGACAGACAGTCAGTGGCTTATACAGCATATTTAAGATTATACGTTTATACAAAAATAAGAAACTCTAAAAAACCAACGTCTGAACCTATATTTACTTGTAATTTTACATTGCATGCTGGAAACTGGAGCCACGTTGTCTCGTCTCTCTGCATACTTGTACAATATATAGCAGAGATGACAATAAAATTTATTTTGACTTTGACTACATCATTTTATGAGCAGAGCAGCAGAGCCCAACATCAGGTTTGGAAAACACTGCCTGCATTGAATATTCTTGAAAATAGTATTGGTCAGATTTTTCATATTTGAAATGATATTTACATATAGAACTGAAAATACGACAATTTGTGAGCATCAGTGACTGTGTATCTGGAATTTTTCATGGTGTACCTCAAGGTTCTGTACTCGGCCCTGTTTTTATTTGTTATTCATATTGTATATGGAGGATATTCATAGCTATGGAGATTGTGTGTGTGTGTGTGTGTGGTGAGTGTGTGTATTGAGGTCCAGAGAAGAGCAGTGACTCTGTCAAAGATGAGGAAAACAAAAGGAGGTGAAAAGCTGCTGCAGTCTTTTGTTACCACATAATCATCATCATCCCTCAATCATCCCTTCTTCTTTCACTTTACTTCTGAGTCACCTTCACTCCATTTACACATTATAATGCGCTCTCTCTCTCTCTCTCTCTCTCTCTCTCTCTCTCTCTCCATTTTTTCTCTCTTTCTTCCTCCCTGTCCATCTTCTGTTTTTCTCGTTCTCCTGTATTCTTGTTCTCCCTGTTTTCCTTCTTTTCCATCTCTCATTGTTTTCTCTTTTCCTCTCTCTCATCTCTCTTGCTCTTTGTCTTATTTGCTAATTGATATCACATTTTGCTCTGATTTTCTTTCTCCCCGCTTTTATGTCTGTTCCCTCTCTTCATCTGTTTCACAGTGTCACACTGATTTTCTTTTGCTCTGTTTTTTAGTCTGTTCTTCCTGTCTTCTTCTCTTCCTTTCTTTCTTGCCATTTTTCTCTCTCTCCCTCTGTTTCTCTCTTTCAATCTTTTGTTTCTTTCTCTTCATCCATTTCTCTCTCTCTCTCGTCTCCCTTTTCTCAGTTTCTTCTTTTCTTTTCTCTGTGTTTCTTTCTCCCTCTTTTTCATCTCCCTCCATCTTTATCTAATTCTCTAATTTATTAAATGATCAATTTTCTCTCTCCTAATTTTTCTGTCTGTTCCTTTCGTCTTCATCTCCTCTTTTCTCTCTCTCTCTCTCTCTCCCTCTCTCTCTCTCTCTCTTCTGCATCTTCTGTACCTCTCTCTCTCTCTGTGTGTTCACTTCGTTCTCACTTTCTCTTTCCTGTCTCGTTTTCCTTCTGTGCATTTCTCTTTCTGTTACATTGATTTTCTCTTGTACCATTTCTTTGTATTCTCTCTGTTTTTATCTCTTCCTTTCTGACTTGCCATCTCTCTCTCCCTCTGTTTCTCTCTTTCCATCTTATCTATATCTCTCTTCATGTATCTCTCTCTCTCGTCTCCTGGTTCTCGCTGTCTCCTCTCTTATTTCTCTCTGTTCTCCCTCTTTCTCAACTTCCTCTCTCTCTTTATTTAAATCTCTCATCTATCTAATTTTTACATGTAAAAATCTCTATTTTTCAGTCTGCTCGCTCTGGCTTTATCTTTATCTTTATCTCACCATCTCTCTCTCACTCACTCTCTCTGTTCTTGATTAAGATTTTCTGCTAGGCTTCACTCTAAAGGCTGCAGCCCGTGCTGTGTGTGTGTGTGTATGTGTGTGTGTGTGTGTGTGAGATCAGATAAGGGGGTTTTAAGGTTATCAGGCAGCAGGTTTTAGCCGTGTGCCGTTCTGCCTCTCCTTTAACCCCCCTCCTAAAAAAAAGCTGGCCTTCCTCCCTCCATCTCGCACTCCACTGCACCCTTTGTTCTCCCAATTCCCTGACAGAAAGACCCCAAACACACACACACACTCTCTGAATGAGCCAGGAGCAGGACTCAAAACAAGCTGATTACAGAAAGGGGAAGAGCTGCAGACAAGTGCAGAGTGTGAAGACAAGCGGCTACTGTGCTGACCTCTCTCTTCCCAAAACACTGAATAAATGTCAAAAGTAGTGAGTGAGAGATTTAAGTGAGTGATTTAAGTGAGTCATTGTGAACACAACACAGCACACAGTGCACCACAACCACATGTGAACTCTGCATTTGACCCATCTGTGAAGGAGCAGTGGGCAGCTTTTATTGACAGTGCTTTGGGGATGGTACCTTGCGCTTGAGTACCTCAGTGGTACTTTTACGGGTCCGGGACTTGAACCAGCGATTTTCCCATCATTGAGCCAACTCCCTAGCGATTACACTACCAACTGTCTAATCCTTATTGGGGTTGCAAGGACTGGACCCTATACCGGAGCTTCAGGCGAGAGTTGAAGACCAACCCTGAGTGGGCATCAACACACACCAGGACACATACTTACATACATACGTTGTTTCATGAAATAACGTATCTTTGTACCAGCTGATCGTTGGAAATGCCATAACTACCTTTTGACAAGATTAAAATAAATTAGAGTGCACATCTACAGCACTGTGCAAAAAATTTTGAGCCACTCTTCAGCCAGTGATTTTTCATTTCCTCTACTCTATATGTCAAAGATAAGACAGATTGACGGGCATAAAATAGTATTTTTGTGCAGACAAGGTGATTCCTGCTGACCTGCCTCATGCACTGTGTCTATGACAAGCTCAGTGCATCATCCAAGATAGCTCTCACACTCCAACCATACACTGATTACCCTATTTTGGGGAAGTTGTTAGCATAACTGTGGGGTGTTCACCCAATGATTGGAAGGTTGCTGGTTTGAATCCCAGACTGGTAAAGGTACCACTGAGGTTCTCATGAGGTATCATCCCCAAGCGCTGCTCCTCGGGCGCTGCTCTTGTTAGCTGCCCACTGCTCCTTCATGGATGGGTCAAATGCAGAGGCCATTTGGTTGTGGTATTCTGCATTACTACAGAGCATCCCTGGAGCTAGACGGTGTCTGATCCGGGAGGCCCGGTGAGGACTGATAAAGAGACAGAAAAAAAGAGTGCGAGTGAGTGAAAAAGAGAAAGAGTAAGTCTCCATTCTCCATCTGAATCCCAATATGGATCAGTGCAATGATGCGAACGCGTCCCCTTTTCTCCTCCTCCCTGTGAGGCTGCACGTCTGCCTGAATAGAATAGATTTTTATGTAAATCCCAGCGCTCTGCCCGGCCCTGCTCCGATCCAATCCAGTCCAAACTGATCTGATCCGGCTCCACGCCACGCGATGCCGGGTCCGGAGCAGCAAGTCCGGCACGGATATTTGCAAACAGATGCAAGTGTCGGGAAAGAGCGTTTTCTCTTTTTTGATCAATCAAGCTTTAACAAGTCAAGTTGACTAGATGAGAATGTGTCACTTTGCATGTGAAAGAGGAGGAGGAGGAGGCTGAGGAAGGCCCCGGTTTGATTAAGAGTAGGCAGATAAATGGGAGATTGAGGCGGCCCCCTGCCATCGGGGAGCGCCCGCCCCCAGCCCACCCCGGGACCCCCGGCTTTAAATCCACACTGATAGCAACTCGCTCCTCTATTCTTCAGCCTTCCTCTATGAATAGACTCATTATTCAGTGGATTCTGTCTCTTCTTCTCCCTCCCTTCCTCCCTCCCTCACACTCGTCTCTCTCATCTCGTCAACTGGAGTGGCAACAGATTAATCCCGATTCCCCACTTTCCTCTCCGTTAAACTCTCCCCTCATGCTCGTTTTCCCCCTCCTGTCTTCAGCTTCCTCCGCACTCACGTTCTCTCTTTTTCTTTGACTTTTCCAATGCTTATCTATTCATTACGGCCATCTGGGTGTTTGTCGCTCTGCCGCCATTGGTCTGCACACTTTTTAAATCCCGGTGGTCCCCCAGTGGCCAGAAGGTTTGACTTTCTGGCTTTTAATCCTTGAATGTCTGAATTCGGTCTCATTGTAATTCGCCGTAAACATGAAGTTTTCATGATGCTTTTTAATTAAGATTCTTTAATTGTCACATACATGGTTACACAAGTACAACATGTAGTGAGATTTGCCCGGATTCATTCCTTGTGCAAAAAAACAGTAGACAATATGCTGTAAAAAGTGCACAATACAGTATACAAAACAAGTTATAGTACAATGTATATTGTCTCTTGAACATTTCTTTATGTTATGTTATATATTTTGTACTGTGTATTGTCCCTTGTTTAGTGCTCATTGTGCAGTGTACACCACCTAGACTTAGGTTATGACATTTTTAGCTTACTACTATATATTTATCTTGTAATACGTTTGAAATGGTTATAAGAGGTATGTACCCGATGGGAGGGTGGCACGGTGGTTTAGTGGTTAGTGCTGCCACTTCACAGTGAGAAGATCCTGGGTTTGAACCCCGGGGTTGGCCGTAGGGAGTGGAGTTTGCATGCTCTTCCCATGTTTCTTCCCTCAGGGTGCTCCGGTTTCCTCCCACAGTCCAAAGGCATGTAATATAGGTTAATTGGAGACTCTAAAATTGGCCCCGTAAGGTGTGAATGTGGGTGTGACTGTGTGAGTTTGTGTGCCATGTGATGTGTTGGCACCTGCCCAATGTTGGTCCCCAGCTTGCGCCTGTAAGTTCCCGGGATAGGCTCCAGTCCCCCCGCGACCCTGATTTGGATTCATTGGCATGCCCAGCTCTAATTGCTTCCTACGCCATGTCTATATCCTAGTGTGCTAAGAGAGCAGGAGACTGACAGGAAGATTATTTTTTGTTGGTAACTTTAAAACTGTCTTATCTATTGGTACTTTTCCACATGTGAACAGGAACCATGCTATATCTGAATGGTACTACAAAGACACAGAAGTGAATTTTCTACTAGGTAAGACTTGGTCTGGTAACAGCGTTGCTGATGTGTTTGCAGTGACATAAAAATATAGAGACCAGGGACATAAAAAACCCAGAAAAATACAAACACAAAGCTTATGTTTATGTTTTTCATTTTTAGTAAAAGTTTTTCATGATGTGTTCAAGATTGTTTTTGAGACAGAACAACAACTATAATGAGCAAAGCAAGAGTCTCCATCACCATGTGTGGAAAACACTGCCTTCACTTGAAAAATTTTTCAGATTTTCTACTATATTTTGAAGTTTTATGCCCATATTAAACTGAAAATGCAACACTGTGTTTGAATTAGCAACACTGTATCTGGAAACTTCCAAGGTGTACCCCAAGGTTCTGTGCTCAGTCCTGTTTTTTCTTGTTTTCTTGCACATTGCCTTGTGCCATACATTCAGAAAAATCTACAGTTATGGAGATATATGCATCATTTCATATTTTGTGTCTTTCCCTCCACTTTGCAGTTGATTTCTTGGCCAAGTACTGCATCATCACTCCAGAGAAACTCACTACATACCAAAGTGCTTTTGAAGCTGTACGTATGAAATACAGCATATTCAATATTAAAACTATGCAGAGATTTTTCAGCTACAGTTGATATACATCAAGTCTCTATACGTCAACTCTATATTTTTAACCCTTTGTCATGTTGCTCTTCTTTGTTCATTCCTCACTGACAATGACACACTCACCCTAATCCAGATTTTCATCATGTCTCATATTGATTATTGTAATTCTCTTTTTTTGGGCCTGCCAGCAAAATCTATACAGAAACTGTCCTGCTGTGGGGTGCAGATCCCTTACAGCTTTGTAATTGTCTTCCCCAGTCTTTGCATGATTGTTCTTTCCTCTGAGACTTTAATCCTGAACTCAAAACCTGTTGAGTTCTGTTTTAATAATCAGTTTTCTAAGATTTTAATTTTTTTAGGCTTTTTGATTTTGTGTGTGTGATTTAATGTGATCTCTCGTGACGCAACCTTGGGTTCGCTAACAAAGTTACAGGTATATGAATAAAACTTTACTATCATGGGTCCAAGAACATATCAAATCAATCTTCAGTCTTGGCCAAATGTTCTAGTGTTTTTGCGATTTTGCAAGCCAAGCCAATCAAAAATGGAATGTTGCATATTTTGTTGAAACTGCTGTATCTTTGGAGTGTTTTAACCCTGCTTCCACACAGTATAATTCTGTGCTACCTGTATAAACATTGTGCAGATTTGAGTCACTATAACTGTCAAAAAAAATTAATTCTGTATTTTTACGACTTTGCCTCTTTTTGTGGTCTTATGTGCCTGGGCCCTTAAGTTGCCACTTGTAGCTATATTATTATTATTATTATTATTATTATTATTATTATCACATTATTTAGCAGGCACTCTTATCCACAGCGACCTCCATGTCCTGATTTCAGGGTTAAGGGTCTCGGGGACCCAATGATGTTAATGCTGGGATTCAAACCCAAAACCTCTTGCTGCATTGTGTGGAGTTCTAGCAAGTTTGCCAAGAACATTAGATTTACTTGTACAGCAGGGTTTAATTTTTTTGACAGCTAAAGGCACTTGTGTCTCTGCAGGTGGACAGTGATGGAGATGGCTATCTCTCCTGCTTCCAAGTGTTGCTGGCGCTGAAAGAGATCATTCCTCCAGAGCTGCTGAGTGAGGATGAGGAAATCTACGTGTACAGAGTCAGTTCCTCATCACATGCAAAACAACACATACACACTCAGAATTTTATATTCAACAGAACTGAAAACTCAAAAAACGACAAACTACAAAAACCACTCAGGTCGCTATAAATCACTAATGTTCAAACAAAGCATGTAGGTTTTATGTTACAGGGTGGCATGATGGTTAGGATACTCACCCCTGGAAAAAGAGGTTGTAGGTTTGAATCCTACCTCCAGCACTACTACCACCAGTGGGTCCCTGAGCAAGACCCTTAACCCCAAGCTGCTCTCAGGGAGAATGTCTTCAAAAATTAGGAAAGTGGAGGTCGCTCTGGATAAGAGAATCTGCTAAATACCACAAATGTAAATAACTTTCCATCGCTTGAATAGAAAACAGACTCTAGGATGAATTAAGGATTTAAATCTGAAAAGGATGTAATATCAAAATACCAGTAACAGCAGTGCTGCTGTGTTCAGCCTCTGTAGTGACTTTATTTAAAAAACCAAAACTAATTACCTTATAAACAGTCATGGACAAATTTACAACACCTGGGCTGGAAATAATAGCTCGTGTTATAGCACAAAATAAACTGCACATGGCCACATGGTTAAATATTTGTGTTAAAGTGAAATTTTACATTAATTTTACATTAACGTTTTGTATAAACGTTAATGTAAAATTTCACAAGGGCAGCGCGAGTATCCCTGCCACTAGACCTCCATCACCCCAATTGAGCATATTTAATAATATTATTGGCTATGAATTTTCAACAATTGAGGATTAATTAAGACTGGAGGGTTTGTGAAATTTATTGGTTTTTCTGTGTTGTTCTGGGCCTTTTTTTTTTAGATTGTTGTGGCATAAAATAACTTATTTTGCAGCAGCTATTCTTAAACATTGCTGTGTTTTTAGCCATTTTGTTGCAATAAAGTTGCAATTTTGCGAATTTTGTCTGATTCTTTAACAATTAATTAAAATGAAGGGAACAACACCACTATTATTTTTATTAACCATTAATCATTTAGTTATTTTTGAAAGTAAATGTGAGGCATTTTTATCACACATTTCCTGTGTCTTTTAAACGTAACAAGGAAATTACGTTTGCTGACGTACTGTATGGCTCAACGTTCTGCAGGAAACAACAATGATTGGTCAAAAATTGCAGAAAAGTTGCAGTAACTGATCAAAATTGCACAATAGTAATGATTTCGTGGGGAGTGGCTGAATTTCTGTTAATAATTGCTATCGCAACATCGCAAAATCCTGGAGGGTCTGATTAACATGCAAATAGTTAATGAATATGCAAATGCACCATTTGGCAACTACTGGAGGCTGCTAATCATGAATTAGTGACTTTTATTGTGTAAGAAAGGTGTCAACACTAAGTAATTTAAAATTCTCACATTGGATGATGTCTAGTAAAGGTATACTGTACACATTTCAGTGAGAGATTAAATTGTCCTCTCTTTCTCTCCTGCTCTCAGATTTTGGAGCTGGTGGATTTCAGAGTAACAGAGGGTCTGACCGATCTGCGTCTCTTCGCTGTGATCGCCAGTCTGGCCCAGAAAATAGCCACACTGGAGTGAGTCTCACATTCAAATACCGACACACAATAGACTCAGAAGAGGTGCCACTGACCCCCCATAAATTTAGCAACGCTTTTACCCAAAGTGAATTCCATTTCCTAATTAAACACACTGTCTCCATGGGGTGAATTGGGGTTAAGGGTCTTACTCAGGGCCCTAGCAGTGGGCTTGGAACCTCTCACCAACCCGAGGCTGAAGCCACTCCGTGCCAGAACGGCCACTATGTTGATTTTAGTAAGTTTGTTAAGAATTTTAGTGTTACTCGTGCAGCAGTACTGGTATTTCTGACAAATATTAAACGATTAAGTGAGAGATTGTTTGTCGTTGTTTGTCGAACACAGCACACAGTGCACCACAACCAAATATGAGCCCTGCATTTCACCCAGCGTGAAGGAGCTCAGTTTCACTGTGTTGTAGCTCACTACCGTTGCATTGTGGCTCTCTACGTTGTTTTGTGGCTCACATTCATTCTGTTGTAGCTCACTTCCAGTAACTACCCCTCTTGTGTTGTGGCTCCTCCTGTAGAATTGTAGCTCATTCCGTTGTGCTGTAGCTCACTTGTGTTGATTTGGAGCTTCTTCTGTTGAGACGTGGCTCACTTTTGTTGTGTTGAAGCTAACTTCTTAATGTGTTTTGACTAACTTGAGTGGTGTTATGGCTTACTTCAATTGTGCTTTAGCTCATTTCCACTGCGTTGTAGTTCACTTCCGGTGTATTGCAGCTCCCTATGTTGTTTTGTGACTCACTTCTGTTGTGTTGTGGTTCACTAACGTTGTGTTGTAGCTTACTTCCATTGACTACTTCTTTTGTGTTGTGGCTCCTTCCGTTGTGTTTTAGCTCATTCTGTTAGTTGTAGCTCTTTATGTTGTGTTGTAGTTTACTCATGTTGATTTGTAGCTCCCTCTGTGATGTTGTGCATCGATTATTAAGCTTTGTTGCTTTGCAGTGCATTTTTATTTTGAATTTACAGCCGCGAAACATACACTAAAATAAAATTAACTTACTCTTGTCTTACACCACACCAAACACATGACGATACAAAACTTAACATTTAGTGCATGAAACCAAAGATCTATGCAATCTTGTGTGTGTACCATGATTTTATGCATTGTGGGGACATTTTGTCCCCTAAAATCACTTTTATTCAGTTTCAGTTCAGGGGGCTTTGTGTGGACATTTGCGAGATTTCCATGAGGGAAAATGTGTAGAAATCTTTTATTTGAGAAACTAAATGAGGTAAAAGATGTGCATTTGGTTGCAGAGGTTAAGGTTAGGGTTCGGATTAGCTGTAGGATTATATACTAGTCATCATGAGAGTCTATGGAATGTCACCACAAAGATAGTTGTACAAGACTGTGTGTGTGTGTTTGTGTGTATGTGCGTGTGTGTGTGTGTGTGTGTGTGTGAGAGAGAGAGAGAGAGTGTCTCAGGTCATGGCTTCTTTCTGATTTAGGGCTCTGCATTGTGAGTGCAGCTCTTTCTCCATGGTAGAAGGCTAGTAATTAAACAAATGAAAGGGGACAAGGTTGTTTCTGTGGAATGATTACAATAGTGAGATTAACCTCATCCATCAACCTTCAGTGAGCTGCGATATTGATTTGACCTCCAAAGTGCTCAAGCATTCTCTGGAGAACTTGAAAGGAAGGATGTAAAACCAAAGGATCATCTCTCACGCCTCAAAAACCTAAACCACCAGCCATAAAAAAGGGAGAGCTGTAGCTTCGGCAAAGTTTGATTGCTGTAAAATTCTTTCAGAATTAAATTGGCAAAAAAGTGAGTGTTATAATGCCCATCACACTTTAGTTGTTGGTGCAATATCTTGCAAAACTACTGCATCTAAAATGACAAGTGAGAGAATTTTGCGTGCTCATAAGATAGAATTGCATGCTCACAAGAAAGTATTGCGTGCTCACAAGTTTTTTCATCTCGTGAGCATGCACAAACTAATCATGAGCATGCATTACTTTCTCGTAAACATGTAATGCTTTCTTGTGAGCATGCGAAACTCCATACAACATCCCAAAAATCATCCGGAGCAAAGCATCATCAACGAGGCAATCAATCAGTGGTGTTAGTGAATTTGTGTCTGTGTTCCAGCAAATGTTGGCATTTTAAACATTCTTTGCACGGGTGCCGTTGACCCTACTCACCACTAGGGACTCTAGGGACTTTGATCAGGCAACACATACTTTGCAAAGTTAGGGAGTTGGCCCCGTGATCGTTCAAGTACCGGACCGGTAAATGGTACCACAGTGGTACTCAGAAGCAAGGTACCTTCCACAAACAATGCTCCCCGGGTGCTGCACTGGGCACTGGGCTGCCCACTGCCCATGGGTCAAATGCAGAGCTCAGATTTGTTTGTGTGCTGTGGTGTGTTCACAATGACAAATATTCAGTCACTTTAAAGAATTTATTGGTTAAATTTTATTGCCGACTCATGGCAGATTCACGGCATGTTTCATTACACATTGTCCTAGTACCTTGAAATCTGAAATCAGTGAGGTCTCTGTCCTACTTTCACAGTCAAAAAAATATATCTGGCATTATTGTTTTCTTTATGACTGATTTCTAGTAACATTTCCTCATGAGACGTTGTGTCCCGTGCCGTACTCAGGAACGGCAAACTGAGATGCTGATTCAACCAACTGACTCGCTGGCTTCAAGAATGACACAAACCTGAAACATCTCTCTTTATCCTTCTCTTTCTCTCTTTATCCGTCTAGCGCTCCCCAACCTCATTCCAATTTCTAATTGTTCCAACGTGAACAACGTACACGCCGTGAAAAACTGGCTCATCCAAAACTTACTCACGCTATTCACGCAATTATAACAACTATTCTTTTGCCCTCAAAACTTTAAGTGGGTCACCCATCCCCCCCCCGTTGCCGACCATCATAGGCATGATCTCAACTCCCCTCAACACACACACTGTCCTCATCTCAAATAATCTGCTCCACCCCTCCCCAAACTAAAAATGAGAGACCGCCAAAATTCATCCCAATTACGTAAGCCTGGGGTCGGACGACGTTGGCACTGGCGGCTTTTTTGGAAGGCGGGGGTTGGGTGTACCAACAATAGAAGTGGGTTAAAGCTACTATTATTCCCCCTACAGCGCCCTCCTCCACACACACACACAAAACAGCACAACACCCCCCAAAACTGCAAATTTGGAGAAGACTTTCCACACTGCACTAAAATTAATGATCATTAGCTGCCCTGTCCACACTATTTCTCATCAAACTGCCCAAACCTCTCACTCTGGACCACTGGGGGGTTGTGGGTTGAGGTTTATTTTTAGGCCCAAATTTTTTTTTTACAAAGTGACATAATTATAAAATTGTCGTGCACATTGTGTGGGAAACTGGCTAACTACGTGTATTGAAGCTACTAACTTTAACTATGTTATCAGTAGTTATATTTTTTTAAGTTTTAACTACTTTTGTTTTACAAATAGCCCCATAGCATAACAAAACGCTACATTGTTACAAAAGAAAAACGTATATTTGTTTCTCTCTTTACAAAGACGGCTATTTTCGATTAGCAGCTGCTTGTGATTGGTGTTGAATTGGCGAAAGTGGCATCTGATAGACATCACAGCGCAGTCTCGGCAGCTGCCAGATAGAGTCAGAGAATGGAAACCAACTTGGCAAAGCTGGAAGCAAGAATTTGTGATTGTGAATGTAGTTGGATGTAGTTAGCTACTTTTCCTTTGCAGCTTATAGTGTAGTAACTACTCTAACAAAACTAGAGCTTGTAGTGGAGCTTAGATACTTTTAAACACAAGCAGGTTGGAGCTTGAAAAGCTGCTGTTTTAGGCCCCACGTGCACAGGCGTTCAAATCTTGGATAAATGAATGCACTCTGAACGTCCTACGCGTTTTTGTAGCATATTGTAGCATTGGTTTGACACTGTTTAACGTCAACCTGCAGCCCAGTTAGTAGGTTGGTGTGTTTACAGTAATCAGCCAGTCCTAAGTGTTTACTTGAGGCTTGTCTTTGTGGATAGTTCTGCTTTGAGCTGATGAAAAATGGATCCCTGGGCTTCATTAAAACTGAGCCTCCACTTTCTTCTGTTAAAAATCCTCCCGATACGACTACGTAGACGGGAGAAAACATCACCGTCGGCCTAGCCGGGTTGGAGCAAACCCCTCGCACATTTTCAAAACACAGTTTCTTCTGCATTTCCTGTATCAGAACACACAAATTAATGATAATAGTGAACATTTTATTAAACAACCATTTATAACCAATATTTATCGAGTGGTTGTTGAGATTAGTGTTAAAGATTGGTTCGCGTTTACGCATTCATTTAAATAACAAAAATAATAACAAAATGGTAATATTGTGGTGTATGTGTGTGTGCATTTGTGTGAGTGTGTTGAGAGGTATTTACATGGTGCTCTACTGTCCAAAACGACCCCCCGTCAGGCCGCCCCCTCCCCCCACAGCATGTTCTTGTCAGGAGGCTTGTTAGCGAGGGGCCGAACATCGGCGTGGCACACGCTGGACAGCCGAGCTCTGTCCCAAATGAATGTCTTGTATTTTGGGGTAATTATTTTGTGTGTGTGTTTGTGTGTATAGGCATGTATTTAGGAAGGTTTAGAGCAGGGGTCTCCAGCCACCGGGCCACAGACCAGTACCGAGCCGTGGATCATTATGTGCTGGGCCACACAGAAAGAAAAAGTTTTGGTCATTTTAACTGACCAACGCAGTCCGCAGGGTGTTTTATTTTGAAAACTGCTTCAAGCTGTTGCTCAGAGGTGGCGGTAACAGGTTAAATTATTATGCACTTTATTGAGTTTTGTTACACATCTCACCTCCCCTCCCCGCCTCCCCAATCCACGTCAAAATTGTCCAAACTGAAACAGGTCTGTGATGCCAAAAAGGTTGGTGACCACTAAAAGACAGGGAGAATCCTATTTGTGTTGGTGTGTATGTTTGCAGCCACATTGCACTACAGTGTGCCCCCTTCCCCCATACGACCCCCCTTCCCATGCCAACCGCCCCTTTTCCCCGCGCATTCTGCGCAATGGGGCAGTTTTTTATCGTTAAAGTGGCGCGTTGGCCTCGTGTCCGGCATCTTTGTTTAGGAGATGAGCAACCACAATGGCTTCAGAACACTTTACCGTCAACAGTGAGGGCTTCCCCCTCACACGCCCCTCACACCCATACTGCCCCCCACCCCACCCCTAACAAAAAACAACGCACCATGTGTTCTGATCCCGCCAAAAATAATTACCCGCCAAAAATTGCAGTAGTGTATATAACAACAACTCTCGACACAGATTCATTCATGAGGGAGATACTACTAAACATGAAGTCACGACTAATAAATAACGCTAAAAAAAACTCTCTACCCTTGTATCCAAGAAACTCTGAAAAATATGTGTTAGAAGTTCTGAAAAATTTGCATTTTGTGTTTAGATTTTTAAAAAATGACATTAAGGTTCTATAACTAGTACCAGTGATTGTAAAATGAACAAAGCTATTTGTAGCGACACATTTATTGTGTTGTTACTGTCACGATGGGGTTGTTTTTAGGCATGATATTATTTGGCAACGCTAACTAAATTATAAGATTGATGTGTGTGTGTTCTTGTACTTGCTACTTAGTGAGAACCAAAATGAGTTTTTAACCAGCAGAGTGAGGACGTTTTTGGGAAGTGAAGACTTTTTTAGTGGTCCTCACTTCTTTAAACTGCTTTTAAAAAAAGAAAAATACAAGTTTATTTGCAAAACTAAAAGTGTAGAAAGATTAGCTTTTGGTTACTGAGGTTATGGTTAGGGTTATGGTTAGAGTTAGTTGTAGTATTATTTACATACAGTAATATAGAAGTCAATGGAGGTCCTCACTACTATATAAGTACAAGGATGTGTGTGTGTGTGTGTGAAACTTACAGAACTTTCATTTGCTCCACAGTGACTTCATGCGCTCACTCATAAGCAAGATGGACTTCAAGTCTCTGGAGAAGAAGCTGTACAAAGCAAAAGTGTGTTCCTTTCATTACAATATGCATATTAATTAGATATGAATCGTATAAGTTTTGTTTTTAATTATGCAAGATCAATAAGACACCAAACACACAAACACAACACATATACAATACATGTAGTAGAGGTTGAACGATATTGGTTTTTCAGGGCTGATATCGATACCGATTATTGCTAGTTAATGGGGCCGTTAACTGATATTTAGAATCGATTTGCAGAAAATCTCTGTCAAAATGTTGAATTTTACAAAGACCAAGCCCAGCTGAAACTCTCCTCTCTCATCATCTTCTTCATGCTGCACTTGTGCCAATCAGAGACTGTTGTGAGCAGACCAGTAAATATCGGTGATGATCAAAATTATACACTGATATCAATAATCTGCTGATAGTCTGAAAAAAGCTTAAGACATGTCTAATACGCCCCTAATAATTTGTCAAATCTTAATATGTAGGATAGGATATACCTGTTGAACATAGCTGTATATAACACATATATAATAAGACTTTTTTATGGTTTTCATATGTTATGTGTGTATATATAAATTTTCTCTTTAGGCTTCTCCCATCGCAATCCCCACTGTCTCCCTCCATCACCCTCGTCTTCTCTCCCTCCATCCATCCATCCCTCTCTTTCTCTCACTCCCTTCCTCTTCCTCCTCCCACTCCTCCTCTCACCAGGGTAGAGGAAAGGCACAGAGGAGCCTAATTATAGTGAAATAAAGAGCGCTAAACGCTTTGAAGGGCAATTCAAACGCCGGCTTAGTAAAACTAGCCTCTTCTGTCCAGCTCCCCGTTGTGTGCTGCCCTGCCAAAGAAGAGAGAGAGGGGAAAAAGACGAGTGCGCTTTCTCTCTCTCTTTTTTCTCCTTCTTGCCTTCTCTCTCTTTCTTCATCGTCGTCCGTCCCTCTCCTTTATTGCGGGATTACAGGCGGTAATCTCATTAAAGCGGCTAGCGGTGGACGCTCTGTGCCGTGCGCTCTGTAATCAAGTAAAGACACACTGCTCATCTCAGATGGAGTTTTTGAGGAGGAGGGGCGTATTGGGTGGCCATTCAGAGGATGGAGGGGTGTTGAGGTGTGTGGGAGGGGGGGTGTCGAAGCCGAAAAGAGAGAGCTGTGGAAAAGAGAGGAGAGTAAAAATAAAAAGCGAGCCCCTGCCGTCCCGGTGCTTATGGCCGGGAGAGAAAGAAAGAGGCCGGCTAATTACAGAGCAAGTTTGGGGCGGAATTGTTGAGAGCGGAGCAGGCACATTGCCAGGGGATTACAAGATACACACACACATTCACACACACACACATTTAGACCCACACATTTGTAGTCATTACCTTGGATGCATTTAACTGTGCAAACAGGTGCGCTCACAGAGGAATCGGAACAGGCTGCCGAAACCTGAGCCTCCTTACACACACACACGCATAACACACACACACACACACATATAACACACACATAGAGGTCATGAACACCTTAACCTCTTCTGACAAGCTCTTATTAAGCAGTGATGAATACAGTACATCGCAATAGACCTGTTGGACCAAATATATTAGCTGCGAATTGTGTAAATATTTAAAGTAGTAATGCACAATAAGGGAGTCATTAGCCGATGACGATGTCCGACATTTTTCATGTCTATATTTGCTGACACTGATACTGATGCCAATAATGTCTGAGTTGAGCGTTGAGCGCATAAAGAGAATATATTTTGCTTGTGAACGTTTCACTGCATGCTCAGAATTATGGCACAAAATAACGCTGAACATTTTAAGACAGAGGGTGCGGGCCATATAAAATCCCACCTCCGACTTTGGACGTGCCTGGCACAAAAGCATTTTAAAATATTGCCTGAAAATATCGGCCAAACCTAAGCATCGCTTAACCATGCTCTAAATGCTCCACCCTCGTCTTCACCTTCATGCTCGCTTGACTTCGCACTGTGTTAGAAATGTCAGAGCTATGGCGTTATTTAAGTGCCAAAATTTATGAGCCTGCAGTCTAACTTTGACAAAATATCTTGTCTTTACGCGCTAAACTGTCTGCTCTCTTCAATTTACATTTCCATTGGACGATTCAGGGCATGTACAGAATTCTTGTGGAAAGTTTCCTGTGTTTACCCTTAAACATGCTTTTTTTTGCAGCAATTGTTCCTGTTCCTGCTGGAGGGGCAGGCAGGGGGCGCTGTGGCGGTGCAAGGCTGCATCAGCGCAGAGCAGCTGTTGGTGGAGCTGAAGGCGGGTGGAATTCGGGAGGAGCATGAGGAGGCGGTGAGGCGAGAACTCCGAAACCTGCGCTCCCTCGACCTGCTCGACTTCCTGGCTCACCTGCCACTCTTCATCCTCATCCACAACTCAGTCATCGCAAACCCTCTTGATGACTCCAGTAACCTGTAACCTGAAATTCACAACTCGCTCTCTTAAGAAGTAAATTGTTGTTAAACCCTGCTTGCATAGTTTTCACGATTCTGACATCAGCTCATTCACTTATTCATTATCCGAACTGCTTAATCCCTATCACTCGGGGTCATGGGGACCGCAGTCTGTCCTGGGATTATGGGCACAAAGTGGGGACCAACCCTGGCCGGGCACCAGCACACTGCAGTCCCTGGACATTCCTACATTTAAAATAAAAAACATGAATGTGCAGAATTTGGCCGCGGGGTGAGAGACGTGTGGAGATTAAGAGTGGGCTCCTGTTGAAGAAAGCCACTGTCAAAGGGACGTGGACAGGAAACACTGACACATAATGAGGGAGAAGCACGAGACAGCAGCACATTTGTATCTCAAAGGAACAGGAGAGAAAAGAAGCTCGAGTGTGTGAGAGGAAGGACGAAAAAGAAGAGACTAACCCTCTCGTTTAGCACCAAAGGAGCGGCCCCGGGCCCCTGGCAGGGAACTGGGCGCCGTGAAAGACCCTCTCTTGGGGCAGGAGAGAAGGAGGAGGTGAACAGTCTCGTTCTTCATCGTCTGAGCTTTCAAAAACGAGTGAAAGCAGAGCGATAACAAGGCTCGGTGCTCCCCGCTCCCGAATTTGGGACAACATCAGAGGACCAGCAGACTAATCAGTGAATGAGAGAGAGTCTGTCTGCATGCTCTCATTCTATTTTACTATTTATCTCTCTTTCTGATGCAGCCCACCCCTTTCTCACTCTCTCTCTCCCTTCTTTCTCTCTCTCTCTCACTCTTTTGCTCTCTCTCTTTCTGCCACAATTCCATCCCCACTCTCTCTCTCCCATTCTAACCCCTTTTCTTTCTCTCTCTTCTACCCCAGCCTCTCTCTCTCTCCCCTCTCTCTTGCTTTCTCTCTCTTTCTCTTTCTTTCTTTTTTTCTTTCTTTCTTTCTCTCTCTCTCTGTTGCTTTCTCTCTCTCCTACTCCAGCCTCTCTCTCTCTCTTGCTTTCTCTCTCTTTCGCTCTCTCTCTCTCGCTCTCTTTCTCGCTCTCTCTCCTACTCCAGCCTCTCTCTCTCTCTCTTGCTTTCTCTCTCTTTCTCTCTCTCTCTTACTTTCTCTCTTTCTCTCTCGCTCTCTCTCTCTCCTACTCCAACCTCCCCCCCTCTCTCTTTCTCTCTCTCTCTCTCTCTCGCCCTCTCTCTCTCCTACTCCAGCCTCCCTCCCTCTATCACTTTCTCTCTCTCGCTCTCTCTCTCCTACTCCAGCCTCCCTCCCTCTCTCACTTTCTCTCTCTCGCTCTCTCTCTCTCTCCTACTCCAGCCTCCCTCCCTCTCTCTCTCTCGCTCTCTCTCTTTCTCCTACTCCAGCCTCCCTCTCTCTCTCTCACTCTCTCTCTCACACTCTCCCTCTCTCTCTCTCTTCCACTTCAATCTGTCCCCCCTTGTTCACGTGTGAGATTAAACCTGGTTGTGTCCACTCTGTGTCCGGTCTCAGCTCTCCCGCGTGGCTGTGTCGGGGTGGGTGTTGAGCTCGACCCGTGCGCTCCACGTGGCGCGTTTGAGTTGGGTTTTGTCCCGACACCTGCCCGCTGTGTGCGGTGCTACAGCGCATGCGCGGCTTTTAAGAGCGGCAGTCGCGCGCCGCCGCCGGCACGACACGCGCGTGCAGCACGCCGCCGCTTCCGCCGCGCACGCGCCACTCAGCCGTTACGGCGGGCACGCGCGCGACCACACACCTGCACGCGGGCAGCGCGCACCAGGACTTACACCGGAGTAGATTAGATAAGACTGGGTTCATAACTGTAATGATATATTTGGGAAACGTTTTAGCTTTAAAGTAAATAAACAAATAAAGTAATTGAATTGAGTTTTTGGCCTTTATATAATTCTCAGATATATTTCTTAAACTATAAGAAATTTGCACATTGTCAAGATTAAATCTGGGAAGATTTTACTACATTTTGTACTTCAGGGAGAGAGAGAGAGAGAGAGAGAGAGAGAGAGAGAGAGAGAGAGAGAGAGATTTGCTTACATTTGCACACTGATCACAGACAGACAGATAGATAGATAGACTATATTATAGTACATTATGCCAGAACTGAATTAATTCCCATTTCACGCACTTTATTTTGTGCGTGTATAACTGAGTGACAAATAAAGAATCTTCAGTCTTATATCTAGATAAATAGATACAGAGCATGCAAAAAAACAGGACAGAACAGCATTACAAGAGTTGTAGATATCCACAACTGGAAGTAACAGTTATCCTGAATAATAACATCAATGAATAAAGAAATGCTCTTAATAATATAAATAGTATATATGATAAAATATAATATAATAACATGAATAAATATAATTGATGGATAATGATGTAGACGTAAATTAAGTGGTCTCAGTGCATGTTCATGCATAAACTCAAATGGGAATACCAGAACACTATAAAGAAGCACATACAGAGTTAAGTGCAATATCTGGAATGCATGTTCATTTTGTGAGGATATGCCGCAAATTTAAACTTGGTGTAACGTATTCTTGTGTATTTAAAACTAAACGTAAAACTCAACGTGTAAATGTAAGCATCGCTATTTAAATGCGGCCATATGCGCACTGGAGTTTTAAAGCTGATGATCTTTTTTGACTTTGCAAATGTGTAATCCGTCTCTGTTGTTTAGCAGCTTTCTCAAATCAACTTTGGTGGAATAAGTTAGTTTTAGAAAGTCACATTAGTGTTAATTTGACGTTTTTGTTTCTACGTTCGAGCCCTGCAGGGACCAAATCGTGTGTTTTTTTTGTGAAAATGTGTGTGCTGTTAAATCTCTGCTGAATTGTCATGCGGTACGTGGAGTCTGTTTGGAAAATCTCCTGCATTCTGATCACGTCACCCAGAGCCTGAAAACATCCAAAACAAGCACGAGAATCTCATCTTCACCTCCATCTCCATCAGTAAGCATAGCTCTATGAAAACCGATTCTAACAGTTCCACCTTTTCCTTCTAGCGCATGTGTAATGATGATGACAACAATAATGTTTATATATTTAACCCCAAAAACGACATGAGACATGAGTATTTTAGAAACATTTATTTTCGAGACTAAAGTGTAAAAATATGGACATAAGGCATTTTTTCATTTTTATCTGAGACAACCCCCCCAACCCCGGTGTTGTAAAGGCAGTTGAACAGGCAGTAGTATAAAGACACAACAGAGCGCCGTTGTACTCGGTTTGGACAATAGCTGCATAACCTTTGATCACCGTGAACTCCCGAGTCGTATTACAATGACATGTAATTCCTATTTAAATAAGACACGTAGGTGCTGAAATAAAAAAACTCTGGAGTGTCAAACTCCGTCTCGCAAAACAACTCTGGAGGTAATAAGCGAATTACGGCGTTCAGACTAGTTTAGAAAATATATATACATATTAAAATGAATGTGTACAAAACATCTATAAATCTCTTACTTACAAAAATAGCTTAATATATTTTAGAAAAAACGTTTTATACAAATAGAACTTCATATAATAAAATTCTTGCCGAGCTGGAAGCATATTAGTGTTATATGTGGAGTGGCTAGATCTTTGATTGGGCTTTTTAGCATAGTTTAAGAACAGCATCCCAAATGCGTTATGTGTGGATAAACAAAGTTATTAATGGATCTTTTTTGGGCGAATGCGCATAGATGGTCTTGAATCCGGTGCCGGTACCGAAAGCGGGACCGTCATCTCTACAAGTCCTTTGGCTCTGGGGCTCGGAGCCTGTTCCGGTGCCGGTGCAGGTCGTGCTGCTTCGGCTCTGGGGCTCTCGGTGTGAACTCTGTGGTCTCTCTCTCTCTCTCTCTCTCTCTCTGTGCAGTCGGAGCGCAAACGCAGTGCTTTGTGTTCGTAGAGGACGAGGCATTATTTTTTAGGGACCTCCAATAAACGAGTGCTGAAAAAATCCTAAAACAGGAGAACGAGGAAGGAAGATTAGGATGAGCAATCTTGCATTCATGAGCATGTACATATTTTCCCAAATTCACAGCAAACATACAGTACATAATGTATCAAGGGTGATGGTCTAGTGATAGAACACTTTGCCTCTGGACCAAGAGGTCGCTGGTTCAAATCTTACCAAATTCAAAATCACAATTAGGTTTGCTAAACCATTAACCTCAAATTGCTCCCGGTATAGACTGTTGCTCTGGATAAAGAGCGTCTGCAAAATGCCATAAATGTAAATTTTGTAGGATATAGGTTAAGGATCAAGAGCATCTTTTCTTTAAACCCACCAATTTTAATCCAACAGGTTCTGCGTAAGAGCACCTGTTAAATGCTGTAAATGTCAGTGTAAAGGAGAAACTGTATGAAAACCCACCTTGCTCGGGGACGTTCAGAACCAGCTGGTGAAATCCAAAAGCTCCTGCTCCTCGGGACTCAGTGGGTCGTAGGATCCCTCATCAGAGGAGTACGAGGCGGAGGACGACACCGGAGAACCGGCCATGGAGTTGAGGTCGGCGGAGGAGGGCGACACGGACGAGGACACTGACGAGGCCAGCACGACGACGCCGGACTGGAAGGCGGCGCTAACGGCATCGTGCTCGTCCAGCAGCTGCTGCAAGGCTCGGATGTACTCCACCGCCGAGCGCAGCGTCTCCACTTTGCTCATCTTCTTGTTGGCGGCGCCGTTGGGTACGTGTTCGCGGAGCGTGGCGAAGCCGTTGTTCACCAGCTTCACCCGGTTGCGCTCCCTCTCGTTGCGCCTCGCCACGGCGTGCGGCGGCTGCGGCGGCGGGAGGCTGTACCCGAAACCGGCGAAGTTCAGCCTCCTCTTGCAACGGAGCAGCTCCGGGGAACGAGAGCGGGGACGTTTGCCGTTCGTCGTCTGCTTGCACGCCGATTTACCGACTCCGTCGTTAGGACTCAGCTGAACAGCAGCAGCTGCGGCGGCGAAAAAGCACGCGGGAGGAAGGAATTGTTGCTGATGCTGATGATGCTGTTGTTGCTGAGTAACGCTTATTTCCATCTTGGCCGTGATGTCCATCTTTAGAACGGATGAACGGAGAGAGCGTGTGTGACTATTGGAGGAAGTTAAGGGGAGGAGGAACGACAAGTCTTTTGAAGTGGCCGGTGGTACCGGACGGCGCGCGACGGGCTCGTGGCGTTCACGTGGCTTTTTTTCCCTTATCCAAACCACCGAACACTCCTGCGTCTGCTCCTGTTCTGGACGTTGTGGCCGGAGTCTCGTCCTCTTTATTAACGCACCAACTCCCCTCCTTCACCCCCCTCCCAAAACGTGCCCCCCTGTGGCCACGCCCCGCCTCACACACACACACACGCCACGGTTGTGATGCGGTTGCGCAGCGTACGCCAGGCGCGTGCCGCTCCCGCCGCTGAATAAACAACTTCTTACCGAGTCCGCAGAGACTTCCCTTTTTCTTCTTACCCCGTTTACCAAGACTTTTCCAAAGCACTTCAACAACACCGGAAATCTATTATAAAATTATTTAATTGATGCATACGATTATAAGTTTTTAAACCACGGTAACTAAATTATGCATAAACAGAACAAGTTTGAAGACGCACACTGTGCATTTAAAGCTCTCAAACGAATGCATAAATCATAATGTAATAAACTTGTTCCATTTACACATGACTTTGTGAGTTAAAAATCACAGCAACAAACTTAACATCATCCAGGATTCGATTATAGTTGTTCCAGTTCGTGCGTAACTTTATCGTGATTTTTAATTCTTAATGATTCGGTTTGAAGGTGTTAATTTTCTATGCTTTTCTGAAAAGGGGTGCGTACAAAATGTAAAGAAAAATTAGTGCATGAATTAAAATTTACATATTTTAAAAATATACACCTGCTTTAAATGAAACACATTCCATAAAGATCTGTAATAACACTCAAACAATGTATTTGTAGAAGCACGTGTCCACTCAGCACGTTTAGTCCGTGTAGAACTCTTGCGCCGTAGTGGCCAAATCGGAACCTGATAAAAAATAATTAGTGGGTCTGGATTTCCCCCCCTTCCTTTCCCAACTTTACAAGTTTGAAGAACACGTTTCTTTGGCTATTGTGCTCTTGTACTCAGTGTCTGCCCAGGTGTGGTGTGTCATGCATTTGACCCGCGGTGCGCACAAAAGGAAGGCAGTTTTACAGTTTGATTACCGGCATACGTCCTCATTGTTGCCACTCGTGACGCGCGTCTTGTAAGAGCGCGCCACGTTTTTTTTTTCATGACTGAATCTTTGCGCGTCGCTAAAGCTGATCATCACAGTCGGAGAGTCGGCACATTTATGAGGGGGGCGCGTTTTGTATATGATTTGTTACACCCTATTTTGTTACAGTAGACGCGACACACTCTCTTTTGATTGCTTTCATTCTCTCTTTTCAATGCGCGTAATAATGGAACGTTTTTTTCTCCCTCCACGAACGGACGAAAAGGACAAGACCAACCGACCCTCACAGTGCTCTGAATAATTGCGTGTGTGAGTGTGTGTGCGTGTATATGGGGATGACGGGGTGGGTCCGTGGGTGGGTGCATGGGGGGTGGTCAATAAATTGTGTAATTTTTCTTAGTTGGCTGCGGCATTCAGGATCGGGCCAGCATTCAAGCGCCCAGCCCCCCTACAACTTTCTTTTCTCTCTCCCTCTCTTTTTCTTCGTCTCCCTTTTTTTTGAGTGGTGTAGAAAAGAAGCGTGGGTTCTATTCACTGCCCCCTCCTACCCCACCGCCACCACCCTCACCACCCCGGCCCTCTCTTTTAGCCCCCCCGGCCCTCTGAAACAGATCCACCACGCTGTCAGCGCGCCTCCAGACTCCAATTAGCGCTTTTCTAAAGCCTTCTTTCTTTCTTTCCTCCGCGCGCGCGCTCTCGTGCTCCTCCGTTTTCTTGCACGGTTCCGCTCATTGCGCCCTATAATAATTAATAATGGCATCTGCGCGCCCCGATTTTTTTGGAGGGAGAGTGGGACCTCGGAGTTCCCTCATACAGGCTTAAAAAACAACACAAAAAAACTTAGTCGCCTCTCTTGTTGTCGTGGTCGTCGCCGGTTTGATATGCGCGATTATTTGGGAATTCGTTAGCTGTTAAAAGTGCATCGGATAAAAAGTTGCTTTGTTGGGGAAGCAGTGGAATTAGCATTAATTGCAGCAGATGTCTGGTTATTGTTGAGGAATCTTCTGAACTCGTTTTTAGTAAATTTTGTAATAAATGTACACTCTTAGTAAAGATGTGCTAAAATGGACACAGACTGTATCAAGTTCTTGCACATTAATGAGTGACAACGTTTCTTGAGTCAATTTTAAAACATTCACTGTGTTAACACCTTTGACACAGTGACAGTGTCAAGAAAGGCAACACAAAAATGTGTAAACATGTATAATGTAAACACGTGCTGTCCTTGGTTACAAATATTGTGTTGAATGCTGTGAACAAATGCACATGTTGGTACACTTTAAAACTACACATAACTATGTGTAAAAGATCTAGATTAAACATTAGCACAAAATGTGTAAACTAAAGTGCTACACATCATTCTGGCAATTTTTCTACACATTCGTTCTAAGAATGTATTGGATGGGAGAGTAACTCTAATGATACAAAACAATATTTTCTTGTTAGCGTCAGACCTAAAAGTGAAACAGAAGACAATCGGAGACAATTACAACTTACACTAAACCAAAACAAGTCTTGGCAAAGCAATTACTGAGTCAGGCTCAGAGACTTTAAGCTTCCTGTCCAGTCCCAAAATGATGAGGAGGAGAAAAGAGGAGACTGTAGAACTATTAAAATTGAGTGCTGATGTCCAGGTGTTAACACACACACACACATAATAGACAGAAAGTGAGGCCCAGAGGTGGGGCCCGGTTCTTGAATATTTTCGGGGCTTTTGGAGTTTAACTGTCACTGCTTGGTAATGTAATGTGATCTGACAGTGAGGAAAATCCTTTGAGTCTATTTCACTGCTAATAACATTTGGGCTTCAACCAGTCTCCTGCACCGAAGCCTGTGAGGATTAAATATTTTTTGATAGTGTGTGGAACATTTAAATCTTTATTAAAGGTTACTAAAATTCCCACGCACAAGATCTGCATCAGTAAGCAGTGCTGTAGATGCTTCAGCTGTAAGTTTCGATGGAGATATGAATATTAGCGGTTAAAGAAAAGGTCACGATATTGAAGGTTAGTAGGAAGAAAAGAGTAAGCTCATAGCGCCCTCTAGTGGTCCCAGCCTATGGACTCAGACATGCAGTGTACTCACTATATGATCAGTTTTAATAAACTGGCAAAAATATAAAATGCAACCAAACACTAAGTAGTAGTAGTCTGTAAAAAAGATTAGATCAATAAGTAATGTTAACATACTTCTTTCATTTACTTAAAACAATAATTTATGGAATTTTAAGTAACCTTTGCTCCAATTAAGTGACAGAACATCATCACTGCTCTATCCCTGTTTTGCGTTGCTTTTCAATCTGTTCGTTGCTGCAGTAAACAGTGCACTTAAATTCAATGAATCATTTGGGTTTGTCGCCTTTTTGTGCGCTTAATTATACTTTTAGCGAATGCGTTTCCATGTTTTTAGATAGGCCACCCCATTTAAGCAAACCGGTTTGTAAAATTGATGTATAAGCCGCGGCCTATCATTGGGAAAATATGGTAGTCTAAACAGAAAAACAAAACAAAACAATATTAAACATTAAAATATTAGTCTACTTTGCTGCTGTCATTAGGGGTCCATGCAGTGAAACTGCTGGAACCCTTTTGGAATCGTGCATTTTTTTCTAAATTATTATTTTTCTGCCTTAAAACGCGTTGTGAAGCAAAAACAGTAAGCTTTGAAACTTGGCAGTAGGTCCCGTACCCCAGTAGGTTCCCGTACTACTCTAAATTGCATCACTCTGCCGGTTGGTGGCGCTATAATAAGCTATTTTGCGTTTTGCCTAATAACTTTTGAACCATAGCTCTGATTCTCAAAAATCTTAGACCATCGTACTCCTTGGGTCAAGACGAATCTTTATGGACCCCTCCCATCTATTTCCTCCATATTGGATTTCTCACTAATTTGCATAATATGCAAAACCATCTTTTGCAAAATAGTCCCTGGATTTTTTTCCAATCTGCATGCAACTGGTATCCTTTGAATCCCAAGACACTCTTCGTTAATAGTTATCAAGCACATTTTTCATTTATGTCTTCATATGGCTGTAATATGCAAATAAATGTGGTGGGCTTGGCATAGGACTGCAAAGCCACACACCAAGTGTCAAAGAAATCTGCGGGGGCTCTACAGCTTTGAAACTGGCAGGTACCTGTAGGTCTGATACCCCACCCGCTACTCAGTCAAAAAAAATTGCACCACTCTGCCAGTAGGTGGCACTATAACGTTTTGCCTAATAACTTTTGAACCGTAGCACCCTAGATAAAAGGATGAAAAGTGTCATTTTTCAATGTCCGCACATTTCGATTCGTCAAAACCTGATAAAGCCGCAGACTGCATGGACCTCGCAATCACTGCTTGCAGTTATATTTATCATTTATCTTAGTACCTCCAGACGGCTGACATTTTTATCTTTGCACAGTTTACAGTTAATTTGGCAAGTATTGTGGCATTTACACTGCCTCCGCGTGGCGATGAACAACATCATATCTTCCACATGTGGTATCGGTAGTAGGTATCGGGGAATTTTGTTCCAAGTACGAGTAAAGGCTGAAATATACTTGCTGTTAACTACGTATGTATGTACAGTGCGTACGTACAGCCGCGATACGTATCCTGTGGTCTTTGCGTCGGTTTTTGTGCACGTACTCAAAAATTAACACAACGTATATGGAGATACAATACCTGCGTAATTTATAGGGGGCAGTGTTGCGAGACGTGTTTGTTTGGAATAACAGATGACGATTTTAAGATACAGGTTTTCATTCATTATTAGGTTTGCGGCCTCGACACTGACCCCTGGTGGTAAGGAGTATGCACTACAGATCATGACGCACAGTACGGACACAAGTATACTGAAAAAAATAACTTGTTAGGTGAACATAATAAAATTATGGAAAGAATTTCCACCTAAATCAAATGCTTTAATTTAGCAAGAAAGAATTTTCTTGACTGACCTAAATGTAAATATGCTGGGTCAACCTGATGTATTGGGGTCACTGTTATTTAATTACCATGGTCCAGTCCAACTACATTTGTAAGGGTAAATGTAACATATTTAAGGTAGGATCTGACTTGATTTTATTTGGGCATCTAAATTTGTATGATAGGGTTATGTGTTTCTTAATTTAATTGGGTAGTTACGATTACATTTTAAAATAGTACAATTACATGAATTAATTGTGCTAATCCAACAAAACAAAGTCATATTTATTCATCAGCAATATTTTAGGCTAAGAGATTACCTTTTTAATCATAAGAAAATTAAGATAATATTAATTTATTCTTATTATTATTAACCTTTATTTTACCAGGAAGTCCCATTGAGATGATAAATCTCTTTTACAAGGGAGACCTGGCCAAGGTAGCAGCCATATAAAAACAACACATAAAAAATACATAAAAGACAACAATAAATCACAAGGTGACAACTGCTCAATCACAAGCATAACAATGACAATGAGTTTTTTGAAGGTTATTCCATGACCATGGTGCATGGTGGGAAAATGAAGTTTTGCCAAATTCTGTTCTAGCACGGGGAACATTCAAGAGCAACCACTTTGATGCACGCAGATGGTAGCTACTAGAACTGACAAAAAGAAGGGTACAGAGGTATTTTGGAAGTTTACCCAACAAAGCTTTGTGGATAAATATATACCAATGCTGTTGTCTGCGAATGGTTAATGATGTCCAACCAACTTAATCATAGAGAATGCAGTGAGGAGTGAGAGATTTTGCCTTAGAAATAAAACGCAGTGAAGCATGTTATACTGAATCCAGGCTTCTTAGAGTGGAGGAGGCGGCATGCCTGTACAGTATGTCACCATAGTCAATGACAGACATAAAGGTGGCTTCCACAAGTTTTTTCTTTGCAGAAAATGTGAAACATGATTGATTTCCAAAATAAAAGCTAATCTTCAATTTAAGTTTCTTGGCTAAATTAGAGATATGTATATTAAATGAAAGCTTTTCATCAATCCATATTCCTAAGTACTTATAGGAGGACACCCTTTCAATCAATGTACCATCCGATGTAAAAATTCCTAAATTGTCGTAGTTTTGCAAACAAGCTTTTGATAAAATCATAAACTTTGTTTTCTGAACATATAAAACCAATTTTAAACCATTCAAATTTCTTTGTAATGATTGAAATGCAGTCTGAAGTTTTCCTATCACTTGTGCTATAGAGGGAGCAGATGTATATATAATTGTATCATCCACATACAAATGCAAATTAGCTTGAAGGTCTTTACCTAAATCATTTATAAAAATAGAAAATTATATAGGAGCCAAAATAGAACCTTGAGGCACACCTTTAGTTATCTCAAGAAAATCTGATTTGTAGCCCTCTGCCTGGACACACTGAGTCCTACTTGTTAAATAATTTTCAAACCATTTTACAGCCCTAGAGCTAAAGCCTGTTTTATCTAAAGCCTAAATTTATCTAGAAGTAATTCATGATCCACTAAATCAAACGCCTTTGAAAGATCCACAAATAAGACAGCGCACTGCTGTTTTTTGTCTAAGGCACCAATGAGATCATTTGTCATAGCCATAGCAGCAGTAATAGTACTGTGACCACTTCTGAAACCAGAGTGATACTCACATAAAATATTATTATCAGATAGGAACTGTTTTAACTGTAAATTTACCTGGCATTCAAGGATCTCAGCCAGAACTGAAAATTTAGAAATTGCAAGTCGTTATTTAGATCAGATGGATCTCCACCTTTCAGAAGAGGAAACATATAGGCGGCTTTCCAAATTGAAGGTATTATATTTGTCTGAAGACTTAAATTGAAAATATGTGCAATAGGCTCAGCAATAATATCTGCAGCCAACTTTAAAAGATAGGGATTTAAATTATCTGGACCTGCAGATTTTTTGTGGTCAATATCTTTTAGAGCTTTATGAACTGAGATGGGTTCGAAATCGAATAAATCTGCTCTTACATCACTTACTGGGGTGGGAGGGCATGGATCAATGGTATTTCAGGATAGGCTGCCAGATATAGACCCTGCACTGATAAAGTGTTCATTGAACTTATTCAGAATCGCGGCTTTGTCTTTTAGTTCAGCTGAACCTACAAGAATGTTTTCAGGAGGAGTAGAAACACTGGTATTTGGCAAAGATTTGAATATTTTCCAGAACGTTGATGGATTATTTAAGTTCTCAGTAACTGACTTCAGATAAAACTCTGATTCAGCCTTTCTAATCATCAGGGTACATTTGTTCCTTAAGGTTTTAAATTTAGTCCAACCAGCAGATGTGTTAGAGAATCTAGCTTGTGCCCAGTATCTATTTCCTAAATGAATTAACTCGGCTAAACTTTCTGAAAACCAGGGATTGCCCCTACCACTCACCCTAAACTTCTTAACAGGAATATGCTTATTTGAAATGGTCAGAAAAATAGAGTAAAAATAATCCCATGCCATCTCAACCTCAGGAATTAAAGTGACTTTGCTTAGATCACCATTATATAAATCCTGTAGGAAGGCCTACACTTCAAAATGTTTAAATTGCCTTTTAAAAATGAACCGTGATTTTGTCTTGGGGATTTTTGTTTTTCTGACACAAGCAATTACACAATGATCACTAATGTCATTACAGAAAATGCCAGTTGAAGGGTATTTGTGAGATGCATTTGTTATAATTAAATCAAGTAATGTAGATTTATTTTCTGACTTAAGGTTTGGCCTTGTTGGTGCTTTAATAAGTTGCACAAGGTTTAAAGAATCACACAATTCTTTAAAACAATCTGAAGTCCAAGAAAGCCAGTCCCAATTTAGATCACCCATAAGTATGAATTCAGAGTCATTTAAATCATGTAGAATATCTGATATGGATTTGAAGGAATCTTTTGAAGCAGATGGTAGTCTGTAGCAACCAACCACCGTGATAAAAGAATCCTTTGATACACCCACCTTAACAGCCAGGATCTCAAACTCCTTAGCTTTAGATACTGACCAAGAGACAGAGCTAATGAGCTTTGATTTGACATACATGGCGACCCCTCCTCCTTTACCAACCCTGTCAGTTCAGTACAACTTGTAACCATCAATAAAAACTGAGTCATTGGTTATAGATTATTTAAGCCAAGTTTCTGATAGAATTAATACATCTGCATTTGTTGTATTTGCCCAGATTCTAATCATATCTATCTTGAGAACAAGGCTTCTAACATTTAAATGTATAAAGCCAAGACCTGTTCTATTTTTAAAATCTGATGGAGTTGAAAAACAATGCATAGGAGCGATAGGCCCTGGGTTAGGCTTAACATTTCCAGACAACAGCAGTAAAAGAATGACCATACCATACCATTTTAGTTTACCAGAACATGGTTTGTTAGAACCTCTGTAGCCTTGTTAACCTAACCTAACCTTGTTTAGCAGCATCAGATTCTGAACCTCTTGAATCTCCTCCACTGGCTCTTGTAGGTGGTAAATCCTCAGCTGATGATATAAGCTGATTAACTGGTGAGTAGAGAGTTGACATTAACTTGAGAGTTAATGTCAAGAAAGTAGAAAGTTGTTCATGTTGTAGCAAGGTGAATCCATCCATGTTGTTGTATCCCTTCAGTTCTCTTGATTCAGGGCTGGACAGAATAGCATCATGCATATAATAAAATACATGGTGCTGACCCACTAATGTTTGGTCTGTATCCAAGATCCACCAGATAGTGGTGTAGAGTTCCCAAGGGTAAGCAGCAGAAGCAGACCTGCTTCCAATGAACAAATCAGCAGATCAACAGGGAAACCAAGAGAAAATCCTGCTGGAGGGTGCAAATCCAAATGCAGATAAAGTGGGAGAACCAAGGGAATCAGACACCAACTGTACCATGAAAACGCATGCCCAAATCCTCCCTCTCCCTGGCCACTGCCACCCAGCAGGACCAGGCCTCAAGCTCAGGTCTAGAGTGCCAATGCAATCTGAAAACATCCAGTCATGTGCCTTATCCAAAAATCAGCAAATTAGCTGGAAGATGATGTTCTTAAAAACAATCACTCATTTGTGACAAAATGACACAAAATAAAACAAATGTCAGGCCTAGACACACAAACAATAAACTGACTTGGCTGCAATTATATTCAGAATACAAGTTTTTTGACAGTGTTCCTATAGTCTAGAATTTAAACATATGTTCATCTAGTTTACCCCCAGCTGGTGTAAAGTTTGGACAAGAAAAACACACAGCAAACTGGCTTTGTTGGAATAAAACTTTACCAGAAAAGGAAACTGAACATGTTGCTGTGAAAACAGACAGTCTAAAACTTTAAAGTCCAACAGACTGTGCATTATGTCATCTGGTTTGTTTGTTTTTTAACAGATAGACAAGAAAAAAGTAACTGCTGAGTTAGAAAATTGGAGCCCACTGTTTGAGCCGCGCCCCAGTTAACATATTACTCATATTCAACATCAACATATAAAATGCATTCATTAAAACACATTTAGAAAAAAAACTGTGCAAGTGTAAACCATTTAACAATTAACCAACATTACGTGTCTAAATTTAGAGATTTCTGATTATCAAAATACAAACTCAAAGCTGTTTGATGAAGTCAGGACACACAGAACAGGATGGCGAATGGAGGTGGAGAGTCTTGTAATAAGATGACACAGGACACAAATTTCTGTGATAAACTGAGAGAGAGAGAAAAGAGAGACAGGATAAAGGAGGATTTAATTCTGTGTTATGACATCACACAATCTTAGTAAGGGAGCTAGAAATGTTAAAGGTTGACAACATGAATAAAATATAAACATAGCATTTTCCCTTTCCTACTTTTAAGCATGTATTTCTAAAAAAAAAAACTTTATACCATGCTATTTAAAAATACAAGAGGTAAAATAATACATATCTGCCCTGAATCTAACACCAGCATTTTGCTCCATGAAGATGCAGTGCTGTCGTGTTAGTGGAACAACTGGTATGAGTTAAAAGTGTGTGTGTTGCCAACTCCTCAGTACAGCTGTTGGCTGTCCTAAAAGCCGCTAAATGATGTCATCACCTAATATGCAGAGTTGGCCATGTCTATGTCATTGTAATGTGCACTGTAAGAGAGGAAATAAAGTCGGGGGAGAGACAAAATGTGAGTAAAAACAGACCCTAAATATGTTTAAACTAGGACTGTCAAGTGAGTTACCAAAGCACACTGAATGGTGATTTATCAATAAGGTACATTTTAAACTGTGGTTAAGGAGTTTTTCAGATATTATAACAAAAATGACTAACACATACTATTCTGCCTCTGTATGACTTATTAATTCTCACTTAATTGTCTCTCTCACTCACTCTTACAGAGTAACAGATATGGCTGCACACACAAACATTAGTGCATTCATACCCGGTATATTCATGACCAAATGCAGTATGACACCCTTCTCTCACTTGTTTTTTCAGTAATACAAACATTTAAAAAAAAACTTTTATGTGGAAATAACAGTAACAAGTAGCCCGCTAGCTTGATACTAACACATAATGGAAAACGCCATAGACGGGCTAAAACAATTAGCGATTGCGGTAATTTAAACTGAGCAAACCAATCATTTACCATAACATGCCTAACATAAAACAACATGTGTAACTGTACTTACAGGAACATATGTCCTAAACTCTGATGAAACAAAGTTAAACTGATAACTTTTCATTGCTAGTCCACTGCTGCTTTTACAGGGAGGACAGCAGATGGGACAAATACATATTTTACAAAAAAACAGGCCGTAGAAGAACAACGTCAGCTGTGAAAATCCTCGCCAAGCGCTTTAATGGCATTCATTTATTAAATTAAAGTTATTACCAGCAAAATTTTTGAAACGTGGCGCAGCAGGGATTTCTTTTCAATTTGTGACGTAACCACTCCCCTTCCCGCCACAACTTAACCAAGTTGGGAACCGTTACAGCAAGTCTCCAAAAGTCTCCAGTCACACCAGAAAAAGTCGTTAGATTTGTCACTAGTCACTTTTTTTTTTAAAAGAGTCGCTAGAGGGGCCTGAATAAGTCGCTAAATTGGCAACACTGAGTGTGTGGATGCAGATGGTGACAGTCAGATATATTGATGCACTCTAATAAAACACCTGGAAATGAAATAAATCATTCAAAATGCCAAAGAGGTCAATAACTAACTGTTGATAACATATCTGCACTTGTATTGTTTTCTGTGCGATAGATTAAAAACGAATGAACTTCTTCCACAGGCGATGGTTGCTCTTTGTCAGGAACACGCCGTTGACCATGGCCTAACTGATAAATATAAAACAATGAGGGGTTTTACTCCTAAATTGCACATTACTGCCACCCTCTGCTCTAGAAAGCAGAAGTGATTTGCAAACTAAACCCATTAAAATGATATTGTGTTAACAGTAATTCTAAGAGTAAATTTTAAGTTGTTGCATGATATGCTAAAACTACATGATTTAAAACCGTTCAACAACAAAACATGATTTTATGTATTAGAAGCTATATGTTCGATTTAGGATAATGTAACAGACACTCAGTTTGCTTTTTTTCAAGTATCAGCACAAGCGTTAACAACGCAACTGTGTACGGATACGCATACGTAGATCACAGCAAGTATTTCAGCCTTAACTGCACGGGGTGGTATGGTATCGGTATCGGTATCGGTGCATCCCTAAGAACAATACACACAAATAGCGTATATTTAAGTACACAACAGTTATGCAAGGAAACCAAACAAAGATTAATAAGTAAATAAGAGAAAACATTTTAATGAGTGTTGTTATTTATTAAACATGCTGTTTTATTTACCGCTTAACCTCTGCATATCAATTCGATGGGCCATAAAAGTCGACGACAAAGAAAACCTTTTTATGTGTTTATTTGAAACTGGTAGTGCATTGTGCTAAACATTTAATCTAATTTAACTCACCTGATTTCACTCACTAAGATCATTAACCAAGTCCAGACCGACTGATAATAAATTATAATTATATCCATCCATCCATCCATACCGCGACCCGACCCGGAACATAATTATAATTATATCCATCCATCCATTCATCCATACGCATCTGACCCGTGAACAGCGGTAGCAAAATGGATAATTATATGATGTATTAAAAATAACATTAAAAGTAAGAATTACGTTAAAACGTAAAATATTACGTTGGTAACGAGGGACGCGTGTGTAAAAATGGGGATAAACTCTTTAATTGACGTAATGTGGGATGTTTGTCGCCACCAGGTGTTGGCGATGAAGAGCATCACGAGGCTCCTCTCTTGAGTCACAACAAACCACGAACCACATGCGTTTATCAAAATACACGGATCTTTCCTGAGAAAATGACTAACAAATACAGACACACCAGAGGAAATCAGGCCCACTTCGAACATTCTCCGGAAAGATGAAACGGGTTTCCGTAAAAATTAAAATTAAAACCCCGCAGCTGGGACCACCGCCGCTCGGGAAGGGCGGGGCGGGCGAGGGGGCAGGCTGTGGGCGGAGGGGCGGGCAAGTGCCGGTGCAGCAGGATCCTAAAGCGCAGGATTCAGCGCAAAACTTAATAAAGAAGCAAAACATCAACCTGCAGCTTTATCTCAAAAATCTCCCAAACCCACACAGCTGCCGAGTGCAGATGGATGTGCAGTTCTCAACAAGATGAACGGAGAAAGTGGAACACAGGTGCGCCTACCTTCAATATCTCCTAATACCGAAATTACTTGCAACAATGTATATATGTACATATATTCAATAATCCACGAAAAATTCACTGTAATACTATAACTATTATAATTCTTACAGATTCTCTGTTTATAATACAATTAATTATATATTATGTATATGTTTGTTTATGATATTATTTATTATATATATGAATGTTATATGAATGTATATATATATATATATATATATATATATATATATATATATATATATATATATATATATAATACAGTATATATACTCATTTTATTTGTATATACATTATATTTTATGCATGTACTCTATATATACACACCATCATATATATATACACACACACACACACATATATATATATATACGTGTGTGTGTGTGTGTGTATATATATGCATGCAGACTTGAACACAATGGGTATCTCTTTGTATTGGGGCGCGCAGGTACTGTGTTTACAGTGATGGTGTGTTGACCTGAACTCACTGTTGAACTGTTGGGTTGAGTCAGCAGAAAGCCCTGAAACTGAAGCGTATCCCCGTGAAAATGTGTCGAACTCATGAAATAGTTTTCCTATTATCGTGTCTCAACATTAAAACAAAATTGTACAGTGCATTCACATTTCACATTGTCAAGGATTTTCCTGTAATGTTTTTCAGTTGTAAAAATATTTCACCATTTATTATAGTGGCAATTTTATTTTAGAAATATTCCACAAGGATTTTTGTACTGTATTGAGCAATACAGTATATCTGTGGTTATAATCACATACAGCAAATACCCCATATAGCATATACTCTTTTCTCAAGCCTCCTTTAAAAAGGTCAGTTCAGAGCTGATTATAGTTTTGAAGTCGGAGGAGAGAGGTCAGAAGTCACACACATTTAAAACTTTCTAAATCTGGGGAATGTAAGTCGTAGGAATGTGAAGGTGATGATAGTCATGAGTTTCTAAAGCCTCCTTCTGCTTCTTCTGACAAACATAACATGCTCAGTGGCAAAGCTTTTAACTTGCAAAACTATTTTGTAATGTCCCTGTGCTGCAGTACCTTTACATTTGTCTGAGGTGTGTCATCCAGCAGAGTTGAGATCAGCAGTAATGATTTTATAAAGAAGAGAAAGTTGATTTTCTGCACGTGCTGCTGTATCGATTCTAACACAACCTTTGCAACACGTGTGGCACGACATTACAAAATACATGGTTCCCTCACAGTGGCGCTGTTATTTGGATCAAAGAAGGGCACCTGGTTTCCAAAAAATTACTAGTAATTCAATTTAATTATTTATTTAATTAAAGTAATTTAAATAGTAATGTAACTGGAGATCACAAAACAAGAAAAACGTATTCATGCAAACAACCCTTCGTCAACATTCAAAGACTCTATAGTAATATAGTTGTTTTTTTATGTAAAAATAAAGAATGACAAGATGACAAGGATACTTAAATAAGGTGCTTCACAAAAAACATAATTTAAATAGAAATTACAAAATGTGAAACGTATATTGTTCATTCAAGTGGGTCAATATTCAATATTTAACTGCTCTTTGATAATAAAAAAAAATCTGTTAAAGTCGCTTGTATAGATAAACACTATTTAGGAAATTTCAATTTAAAGAATGACAAAATTACTTTTCACAACACAGAAACTGGCATTTCACTAAGATGAGATAATCATACCATATGATCAATTATGATTATGTAAATGGACATTCTAAAAGTGTTTTAATCAAGTATTTTTGGGTAATTAATTTAAGATGATGTTCTCTGGATTTTTGCAGGCTTCTATGTATCTGGAGGAGCAGTCAAGCAAGTTAGGGATTCGTTCCTGCATCTTCTCCCTGAAACAAGAGGTTGGGGCTCTGGCCAAAGCCCTCAGGCTCTTTGAGGTGAGAATTCCAGTAACAAAAAATCCAGATCAGACTGGAGAAACATTAACATTTAACATCTAACTACTTGGATAACAACAATGGGGGACTTCACATGTACAGTAAAGCCTCGTGACAGCTGCACCTCACGAAGAAGTAGATAGCGTAAGGGTTAGAGAGTTGATGCTGATGGAATAAGACTAAAAATTCAAGGTGACCCATCGGCTGAAACATGTTGTCAGACCTGTGCGATGGTCAGGTCTTCGATTTGTTTGTTTTGGGGTTTTACTTGAACCAGTTTTCTTAAACATATGAAACACAGAAAACCTGATTAAGTCCGACTCAAATAAACTCATTGCATGTCTTTAACAATATGTGCAAATCACAAGGTTTTCACACCGCTTTTCTCTTTATTTCATAAACTACAGATTTTAGTTTTTATTGATCTTAGAAAAGTTGTTGGGAATACATGGAAATATATGCCAAAGTCAATGTCAAAGTAAACTTTATAGTCATCTCGACTATATGCATGTACGTAGAGGGACAAGGCGATGTGACTCCAGTTTCTACAGTAAGAACAAATAAGCCACATAGAGTAAGAAAAAACATATATACATAGACTATAAAATATATATAAAAAAATTAAACTAGAGGTAGAAAGAGAGACAGTGCAATATAGTTATATTGTTATTTAGTATATAGTTATATTACATGCAGAATTCAATTACACTTTTGGTCCTTTTTCATATCCTTTGGATATGAAAAATTCTAAACAGATGATGTGCAATGATGCCCAATGAGACGCCCAAATATTGTAACAACAGTCAAGTGGGGATCAGTAGTATGTGCAAATAATGTTTCAGAGAATTTCAGTGACTAGTACGTGCAAATATTGTTCCTGTACTATTTGCACACACTAATGACTGAAATTTTGTCATAAGGTCAGCCATGATATCAATGTAAACTGAAAATAAAGCATTTTTTGTATTTAATTGATACTGTAGTGCATTACTGCAGCGCAGTTAAGCATTTTATCTAATTTTCCTCTCTAATTAGCAAGGTCATTACCCAACTCCAGCTTGACCCAAACCTCAAAGGCAAAATTCAATGTCAAAAAAACCCTTGAACTTTGAGCGCTTTTGTAGACATGGATGTGTTTGGATGCTGTTCTTGTTTGCAAATGTTCAAATGGCATGACAGAAATCGATAGATGATGCACATGCACACACACCCATAACCTACCCCCAATACAAACAAACACACACTCACACACACTTCCATTAACAGCTTCATACAGTTAGGGCAGTTGGATGTGTAACAGATAGGGAGTTGCCACTGTGATTGGAGGATTACCAGTTTAACTCTCGAACCGGTAAAGGTACCACTAAGGTACTCATGAGCAAGGTACCGTCCCCAAGCACTGTTCCAAACCCTAATATGAGTAGCCAAAAGCTAATCTTTTAGTTCTTTGAGTGTTTCACGTAACCTTGATAATTATCTATAAAACTATTTTTTTGAGGTTCGGTTCTTGTCCTCAAATACAAAAATATTCTTACAAAGACACAAAAAATGGGTTCCTCAAAACAACCTAAAACCTTTGCAAAAACCAACAGTTTTTATTTGTCACATTTATAGTTATGAATCAAAGAAATTAAATGAAATGCATGCTGATTTTTTTCTTGACTGCAAATGCATAACAAACATTAAATTCAAGAAAGAGCCTAAGTATTAAGATATAAAAAAAATATAAGGGTAATTATGAATTCTAAAATACATATTAATACTGTAAACACTGTGCTTGTGTATATTATGGGATGTACACAGATCATTAAATGTATTGTTGATTTAAGGTCAAATGACGATAAGTTGTATCATCCCCCAAATCACTCACCTGCTCGTATCAAAGTGCACATCTTGTTTGAGAGATTGTGTTGACTTTTCTGTCATCTACGTGCATTGCACCATGATTTGATCAGATATCAAAGTGATGGTTTCAAAGGTTTTGGGTGCTCTCCCCAACCCACACAAACAGTTATTTAACTACAGTACAAACAGCTGAACCCACATAGCTTCTTTAAAAATGTGTTGTTTTGGCCACCATCTACGCAATACAAATGTGATCTGTTTTCCTGCTTGTGAGTGCCAAGCTGGCGTCTCCTGTGGAGAGACAGTAAACATGAAAAGCCTAATTTGGCCCTATGAGCATCCACAGAACACAATCCACCCCCTAAAACACCCACATTTGTCTGCTCCACCCCTCAACCCCCAACCTCTCACAGCATCCACGGAAAATCTCACCCAACCACCTTCCTCAACATGCCAACTCCTCCTCCAACTCCTCCGCCATTCCCAACCTACTTTCTAAACACACCCCACCAACGCCCCAACACCTCACCACAAACTACACCATTCCTCAGTACGCCCCCTACTCCTCCTCTAGACCCCATCAACTCCCCAGCACCTCACCACAAACCACACCAACATGCCCCGCTCACTTCCATAATACGCCCCATCAACTCCCCTAATACCAGCCCAAACTCTACATACCCCAATACCTCCCATAATTCGACCCCACCAGCTCTCCCAACACTTGCCACCCACTTCCTTAACACCACCACACTAATTGCCCCAACAGGTTCCACCTACTTCCTGAACGCCGCCTCACCAACTCCCCAACATGCCCCAACTACTCCTTAACACCGCCCCACCAGCTCCTCAACACACCCTGCTCAAATCCCCAACACATATCCCCATCGCCCTCAGTGATCTTCACCAGCTCCCCCAACACGCCCAACGAACTCCCCAACATCACTCCACCAACTCGCCCAGCACTCTCACTGCATTTGCGTACCTGGAACAGACTAGCATCTGGCATTATTGCGGTTGGGGCCTTTAATGGACACTTCATCCAACAGTTGAAGAATTTCATCTAAACCTTCAAACAAACATATAATAACCTCCAGCAGCACCAGCTCTGGGCCAAGAAACAAGACCCACCTTATTAGGGGGCCATGCAGTGGAATCGTGCTGATTTTTTTTTCTGCCTTAAAATGCGTTGTGGAGAAAAAACTTTAAGACCTACAGATAATAAGCTATTTTGCGTTTTTCCAAAAAAATTGCATTTTGCCTAATAACTGTTGAACCGTAGCTCTGATTCTCAAAAATCTTACATCATCTTATTACTTGGGTTAAGACGAGTTTTAGACCCTCGCATCTATTTCTGCCATATTTGATTTTTCGCTAATTTGCATAAAATGAAAACTCATCTTTTTCGAACTAGTCCCTGGATTTTTGTCCAATCTGCATGCAACTGGTGTCATTTGAATCCCAAGACACTCTTCTTTAATTATTATCAAGCACATTTTTAATTTAGGTCTTCATATTTCTGTAATATGCAAATAAATGTGGTCGGCTTGGCATAGGACTGCAACACCACACACCAAGTGTCATAGAAATCCAGCTCTGGGTGGACTACAGCTTTGAAATTTGGCAGGTAGGTCTGGTACCCCTCCCACTACTCAGGCAAAAAATATATATAATAAGCTATAATAAGCTATTTTGCGTTTTGTCTAATAAGTTTTGAACGATAGCACCCTAGATAAAAGGATGAAACGTGTCATATTTCAACATCTGTCCACTTCGATTCGTCAAAGACTGATAAAGCTGCAAACTGCATGGCCCCCGTAATCACTGCTTGCAGTTATATTTTGGTGGTGTTATTATTCAGTACTGAACTCTTTTCTCCCCACATTCAAAACATTCGCCTGCTTTGGCAGAATTCTGTATCACTGTAGAGAATTTTGCGGGATGCCTAAGTCTAATGGAACTACAGTGTGCTCTGCACAATAGCTGCTACCACAAACGGCAGGTTAATATCAGACGTTTCAGCTTCAGTTGCGTCAACGAGGCGCGACGTTATGTTGATGCCGGGTTTGTGGATGGATTGCGTGCAATTGCTAGAAATGCAGCATCCATATGTATTCAACAGTTTCCAGATGGACAGAGGGAGGAAAGGAGTGAGGAGAGACAGGATGTAGGGCTAAGAGATGAAGATGGTGCAAGTTTCTCCACCTCCTCCACGAGCCTATAGCAGAGAGCAGCGCAGATCCGCCTCCGTCTGACTCAACAAATAAAAAACACATTGTGGCTTTAATAATCAGCTGCAGTTAGTTGTGCAGAATGTGGACAAAACACTTGTTAGTCACGCACACAAACACACACACACACCCACTTACAGTATACCGGATTACTGTCTCTGTGAAGTTCTCCATATACTCCAATACTGACTCGATGTAAATAACACTACAGCTACACCTAACACTAACCCTAACTTTAATCTCAGTAACCAAAACAAATGTAAACTTATATAAAACATGGACATTTGCTATAAAATCATTTCTTCCCATCACTCTACAAATCATAAAAAGTGGATAAATCAGTTGTCCCTCAGTCTTTTAGAGGACAGTAGGGTCCTCACAAAGCCATATTTATATGAACACATACTCTCATGCACACACATACACACACATGCACAAAAACACACATACGCAACCATGCATATGCATGTATACACACATACAGATATACACACACACGGACAAACACATATAAACTAGGGGTGTTGAAATTAATTGCATAATCTATGCATCGCAATGCAGACGTGCATTGATGCAGTGGCAGACCATAATCCTCATTCATTCATTCATTCACTCATTATCTGAACCGGAGCCTATCCCGGAAACTTATGGGCACAAGGTGGAGAACAGCCCTGGGCAGGCGCCAACACACCACAGGGCACACACACTCACACAGTCACACACATTCACACCTTACGGGGCCAATTTTAGAGTCTCCAGTTAACCTCTGTTGTGTGCTTTTGGACCGTGGGAGGACAACGGAGCACACGGGGAGAGCACGCAAACACCACACAGAAAGGCCCCAAGGCCGACCCGGGGCACGTACCCAGGACCTTCTCGCTGTGAGGCGGCAGCGCTAACCGCTGCACCACTGTGCCGCCCGCACACCATAATCGATTAGGGATTTTCAACTGGCGGACCATGCCTCCTAGTGGTCCGTGTCAGCATTGTGGGTGGTCCGTGACATGCAATTCAGTTTCACTACTGAAATCACTTTTTAAAAATGTATTTCATTTGATTACTTTTTCAAAATATATACAGATGATTTGGGCGTCTTTATGAATAATGAATTTAATGCAAATATCTTTTTTTTTTTTATGGATGTCATGCATATTATTGAGTTTGTAACAATTATTAGTCATTAGTTACGAAGCGTTTCTAAGTGTTCCAAGTCATTTTTGAATGTATTTTTAACTTCACCCATAAAAATGTCAGTTGACACAACCAAATTTTTATGAAAGATTTATATACATATTATTATTTTATGATGGTTTTTTATAGGGTCGCACCGATACCGATACCAGTATCGGGTATCGGGCCAATACTTCATTAATATACTTGTACTCGTAAATAAATTTCCGATACCACGCACCGATACCACTCAATGGTATTTCACTACAACAAACTGGTCCTAGTCGGTGGATGTAATTTGTTGTCCTACCTGACTTCAATGTCTAGGGGGAGACAACCATCCAGAAACTTAGGTTCAGAGGTGCTGCCAACAAGCTCGTGTGAAATCCAGGGCTCCAGATGGCGACTACAATGTTCGCCAGTGCGACTGGATTTTTATTTTCCAACTACTTTGTTCTTTCCAGTTGCCAATGGCAACCATCTCTCTCAATCCAAGGGAATTTTTTTTTAAAGAAGCAAGAAACGGCTTTTAATTATGTGCAGATAATCTCAGTCCCAGCGTTTCCTGCAACGCTTTATAGTTAAGGTGGCCGTCGTGACTACGTGCCCTGCGGGGAAAATAAATAAACATAAAAATCCTGCTGTATCCATAGACAGTAAAAGAAGACTGCGTTACGATGAAGCCAAATAGTGGCATCTAAACTTCCCAACTCAAAAGAAGATGCTACAATGTTTATATGAAAGAGGACCGAACGCGGAAGTTCCCTGGAAAGTGCTCTGGAAGTGAGGTTTTGATCCACTGTCAGCCCAAAAAAAGCGTTTGGTGGACAGGGTTTTTTTACGCAGCGTTCAGAGTGCTTCAGGTTGAAATCTGTTCAACTTCTAGAACAGCGCTTTGCTCGTCAATATCACTTCTCTCTTGCTAGCCAATGGAAATCGAGGAAGCGTTAGTCATAATGTAAATATAATCCAGGCTCCTAACTTCGTTCTTTTGTCTGGAGTCCTGAATGTGTCAACAGAGTAAGTTTTGCTGACTTTTAAGTTGCCTATGCAGTACATTTCATTTCATTTATCTGCTTATATTTACATTTTGTCTAATGTGATGACACTTTTTTGTTACAACCAGAAAGATCTGTTTATTTTAGGCATAGAATAGCCTTGTGTTAATGATTTGATATTTAGCCTTATTATAATCTGCAAAGGAGAAAATAAAATCTGCCTCCCAATTAATTACATCTAAGAATCTAAGAAGTATCGGTATTGGTACTCGGTATCGGCAAGTACACAAATAAAAATACTCGTACTCATATTGGTTTGTAAAAAAGTGGTATCGGTGCATCCCTAGTGTTTTATATTTCCAATTATTTAGGGTGACTTCATTCTTGTGACAGGTATTTAGTATTTTTAGCACCCAATTTTACCTTAAAGGGCAGAAAAGTAATGATAAAACATACAAATCAATGCATTCAGTGCAACAGCAATTCACATCATAGTTATCATACCGTTTGTGAACTATTAACTACTGGTTCTTGGTTTAAATGAACATTTTCCCTGCTCCCACCACCTGCGGAGATCTACGGAGATCATGTCATTGACCCGTATACACAGATACACTAACACACACACACACACACACACACTCAGTTTTAAATGTAACAGTGCCATCTGGTGTCTGAAAGTGACACACTGCCCAGTTTATTCCTCAGTGACAAATGACAAAACCTGATTTTAACAGTGTTAAATGCTGTTATTTCAGCTGATATTCTCTCTTGTTTGTGAACGGTTAAAGGAGCACGGCATCAACCTGACGCACATCGAGTCTCGCCCGTCACGCAACAACAAGCAAGAGTATGAGTTTTTCATCAGCGTGGATCCGACCTGCGCCCGCGCCCTTGACCATGTGCTCGAAGGGCTCGGAACTCAGATTAGCGGACAGGTGCATGAGTTCTCACGCAGCAAGGTCAAACACACAGGTGAGACACAGGGGGAGAGGAGAGATGCTAAAATATCTGTCTTGTCTTTATATACTGTGATTTAATAGTTCTTTCTGGCATATGATGAGAGAGAGAGAGACTAGAAAGTAAAACAAAGATAGACAAAAAGAAGGAAAGAAAGATAATATGAGGGAGTGTTTAAAGAGACTGTGAGAAGAGAGGAAGACAGATGAGAGAGTGAATAGACAGACAATGCAAGAAAGAATTAAAGAACGGTAAGGAAGAGAGAGAGAGAGAGAGAGAGAGAAGATGTGAGAAAGATAGAGAGAAAGAATAAAGAGAGGGAGATGAGACAAACAACACAATAAATAAATAAATAAATAAATAAGGCAAGTAAGAAAGAAGAAAAGAAAGAAAAGAGGAGAGAGAGATATAATGAGGGGCAGAGTGAGAGCATAAAACGAAAGAGAGAGAGATGATCAAACAAGTCATTCCTGCTACTTTGTTACATTTTTCTTCTTTGAAACAGACTTGAAAGTTGCCATTTGGACACTTAAGAGAAAGAGAGAGACTTTTATTGGTCTAATAATTCCCTCATTCTAATTTTTCTTTTACTATTTTTTGAAACAGACTTGAAAGTTCACATATGAGTCCTTTAGAGAGAGAGATTTATTGATCAAAGAGTTCATTCATGTTACTTTGTTACTTTTTAGTTCTTTGAAGTTCTCACATGGGTCACTAGAAGATTTCTACTGATCAGTCATGTTCATTTTTTTGCCCTAACACTGCTGGACTTGAAAGATGTCAATTAATTACTAGAGAGAAAAAGACGGAGTATCTACCACCGCCCTCAGTGAGACCCCCCCAGTCTCCCCCCAGACAGACGCCATCTCTAAGTGGTTTGACCTCTTTAATTCCAAAAACCACATTCATTTAGCTTTTGAGCACACACAGACCTAGACAGCGGAATTACGGCGTCCCCGTGTCAGAGCAGAAGTCACTCAAAATGACCCTCAGTCACGACTGAACAGCAGAGACACTAATTCAGTTTGCAGCCGACCGAGCTCCAGACAGTGATCATCTCTGTGTGATGTTACACGAGGTCAAATTTGGGATATTTATGGGTGCCTAAATCCAGGCCTCCGTTCCACGTGCCCGAGGGCAAGAGCTCACGTCCCAAAACAACATGGTCATGAAGCAGGACCACCAGCGTCTACACTGCTGGCGTAAATTCAGACTGACCAGTGCTCATGTCTCAGCCCTGCACAATGTCATTTCTCCATTTCCTGTCTTCATGATGGCGGTGTCTTCCCTCGAGCTCATTCTTTTCACTTAGTAGACCTATGCCATGTGCAAATTTATGAGTTGTGTGTGTGTCATTACAAAAAGAGAGTACATTGAAGTGTTAGTATCAAATCAAATCAAAATGTACTTATAGAGCACAATTAAAAGAACAAAAAAACAGATAAATGCTAAAAATATAATTTAAAAGAAATGATTAATAAAAAAAATTAATAACAGCGATGCTCATAGACAGTTAAAAGCAATCACAAATAGAGACTTGACATGGAAACTTGAGACAAAAAGAGAGAAATTTTTAAGGGGAAGAGAGAAAAAGAAAGAGAGTGAAAAAATAGAAAGAAAAAGACTTCAGTCGTGTTCATTTTTGTTTTAACATTCATCAACAAAGTCTTGAAAGTTGACGGGATTTTTATTGATCGAACAATTTATCTGTTACTTTGAAAAAGATGTGAAAGTTGACATGAGCACTTGAGAGAAAGTGATTGAGATTTTTATTCATCTAATAATTCCCTCGTGTCTTTTTTTCTTTTACTATTTTTTTTAAAAAGACCTGAAAGTTGACACATGACTACATTAGAGAGAGAGATTTATTGATCAAACAACTCATCTGTTACTTTTTTTTGTTACTATTTTTTTGTTCTTTGAAAAAGACTTGAATTTTGGGGGGGAAGAAAAAGAGATTTTCATTAGTCTAACAATTCAAAGTTACTTTTTTGTTTTAATATTTTTTGAAAAGACGTGAAAGTTTAATCTTTTAGAATCTTTGAGGGGGGGGATTTATTGATCAAAGAGTTCATTTCAGTTACTTTGTTACTTTTTTGTTCTTTGAAGTTCACACATGATTCACTGAGAGATTTCTAACGATCTAAAAGAAATTATTCATCTAAGAAAGAAAAAAAAATAATACCAGTCATTGCTCATGGACAGTTAAAAGCAATTGCAAGTATGTGTGTTTTAAGTCTAATGTACTTAGAAAATTGTACTTAAATGTACTTTTAAAATTAAGTATGTGTCTTACTGATAAGTGGAGTGCACATATATTTTTAGACTTGTTTTTAAGCATGTTTAATTATTTTAAAGTATTTATTTTTCATATTATACTGTATTATTCATGTCATCACTTTTCCTTGCTGAATCTGTTCATCTTCTCTCTTCATCACCAGTGCCGTGGTTCCCCAAAAACATCCAGGATCTCGACCGATTTGCCAACCAGATTTTGAGCTATGGGTCTGAGCTGGATGCTGACCACCCTGTAAGTGTGTGTGGAAGACCGTTGTGTGTGCATGTGTGTGTTGGTTGTGTATTTGAGTGTAAAGTCCGGGTGTAGATGTGATGGTGAGTGTAGTGGTTCAGCTGTGATGAGCAGTAACAGCATCTCGCAGCAGCCGCGGTGGTGATGGTGGTGGTGATGATGGCGATGGTGATGATGGCGATGTTGATGATGGTGGTGGTGATGATGGTGGTGGTGATGATGGCGATGGTGGTGGTGATGATGGCGATGGTGATGATGGCGATGATGGTGATGGTGATGATGGTGGTGGTGATGATGGCAATGGTGATGATGGCGATGGTGATGATGGTGATGGTGGTGGTGATGATGGTGGTGGTGGTGGTGGTGAGAGTGCTGATGAGATGCTGAACCTCTACAAAGACCTCATTTCAATCTCTTTTCCAGCCGAGTGGTGACTAATCCGTCAGGGGGCATGTGTCACCCCTCACACTCGTCCCCTCCTACTCTCTCCCTCATCATCTCCCTCTTTCTCTCTCTCTCTCTCTCCATCATCACGTTAATCCCTCTCTCCTGTGTGTCCCTCACAGGGCTTCACCGACCCCGTGTACCGCACCAGACGCAAGGAGTTCGCCGACATCGCCTACAACTACCGCCAGTAAACACAGAAGCACACACTCCACCTCTCTCACTCGTCCCTCTTCTCTCTCTCTCTCTCTGATTACAACTTCACTCTTTCTCATTTTCTTTTTTTTGGATTTCTGCTGTTTTCTATCTTTATTTATTTCCATTTTTACTTTCTTTCTTTTTCCCTTCCTTCCTTTCTGTCTTTCCACTCTTTCTTTCTTTCTTTCTTTCTCTTTATTTCTTTCTTTATTTTTCTATCTTTTCTTTCAGCTTCTTTCTTTCTTTTTTTCATTTTTTTTTCATTTTTTTCTTTCTTTCTTTCTTTCTTTTCCTCTTCTTTCCTTCCTCTCTTTCTTTGTTGCATATTTTTACTTTCTTTCTTTTTTGCACTTCCTTCCTTTCTTTCCACTCTTTCTTTCCTTCCTTTCTTTCTTTGGTTTTATTTCCATTCTTTACTTTCTTTCTTTCTTCCTTTAGTTGTAATTTCCTTTCTTTCTTTCCTTTGCTCTCTCTTTTTTCCTTTGTTTCCTTTCTCTTTTCTTCCTTTCTTATTTTCTTCTTTCTTTAGCTCTATATTCTTCTCGTGCATTCTTTCTTTCTTTTTTTTTTCTTTTTTACTCTTTTTTCACCCACTGAATAATTTGGCTCAGGCCACCTTCAGCATTGGATAGCTCGTATGTAAAAGTTCACTGATCTTATAATTCATTTCTTTTACAGTAGAAAATCAGAATTAGATTTGAACTCGTCCACAATTCGTACACTTAAAATGTTCTTTTATCAACTAAATAATGACCAAATTTAGTTCCACAAAATATTAAAACCCTAAACTCTCCCACAACATGGCCTGTAAGTGGAGCTCGTCCCACCTCCAGCTCTTTTGTCGTTGTTTTGTGTCTTTTATGGAAAATTATCCTGAAACACACACACACACTTACACACATACACACACTCACAAAAGGGGGTAAATTACGGGGGCCGGGGCCAGGCGGGGGCTCAAGCTGCTTTGTACTCATAATTGAGCCGACATTATTCACAAGGCCGCTACAAAGGCCAGGAGTGCTGAATGAAACGCCCACCACTGATACATGCATTTACATGGCAGTGGGACAAACACACACACTAACACACACACACACACTACAGCAACAAAAACCCGTCTAATTCCTCTCAACCCCAGGATGGTCAGGTCCTAACCGTCTGCTAAAGTCTGTGAGCTGATCTAGTGAATGTACAACGTATCATACTCGTGTGTGTGTGTGTGGAATACAGGCCTGGACAGAGTACTAAAAGTCGACGTAAAAGTATCTTTATATCATTTAGTCAGTAATGAAGAGAAGTTTATGTAGTTATTCCTTTCCTTTTGGGGCATAAGGAGTTGCCCCAGTGAACGGAGGGTCGCCGGTTCAAGTCCTAGACCCGTAATGGTACCATTGAGGCACTCATGGTTAAAGTACCCTAATATTGCACAGTCCTTAAAAGAGGCACTATAGTCACTTTTTCAAATCCACCTGTTTAGGCTCAAAATCACTTAATTAATTTGAGTTCAGTTCCAGGCTTGTTGAGTGCGTCTTGAGCAGAGATTCCCTTGTTTACCGGCTTCTTTTCCCTGTAGCGGTCAGGTGATCCCTCGGGTGGAGTACACAGAGGAGGAGAAGGCCACATGGGGCACAGTTTTCCGGGAGCTGAAGACTCTATACCCGACTCACGCCTGCCAGGAGCACAACCGTGTGTTCCCACTGCTGGAGGAGTACTGCGGCTACCGAGAGGACAACATCCCCCAGCTGGAGGACATCTCACGATACCTGCAGTGTGAGTGACACAACCTCACCTGAGCTCCAGAACTCTACCTTCATCTCAGCTGGTCATGGGGGTTCTAATCCATATTATGGCAAGAACCACATGATTTAAGTCCAGAAAAGCAACAGTCCATCATTACTTTAAGACACGAAGGTGGTCAATCCAGAAAATATTTAATACTTTGAATGAATCCTCAAGTGCCTCCTATAGCTCAGTGATGTGAAAATTGGTTGTAGACCTGGATGTTGCTGGTTCCAATCCCACCGAAGGCACTGGGGGCAGTTGGTAGTGTAATGGTTTAGGGAGTTGGCCCTGTGATCGGTCGGGTCGAGTTCAGTTTAAAACATGCAAATATTCACATGGGTATACAGTATTCGTGAGGATGATACTGGTCTAGTGGTTAGGATACTCGCCTCTGGACCAAACGGCTGTGGTTTCAAATCTTACCTCCAGCACTACCAGCATTGGGGCTCTGAGCAAGACCTTAACCCCAAGTTGCTCTCAGGGAGACTGTCCCTGAAATTATGAAAATGGAAGTCTCTATGGATAAGAGTGTCTGCTTAATTCTATGGATGTAAATGTGTTTGTGTTTTTTCCCAGCATGCACCGGTTTTCGCTTGCGTCCCGTGGCCGGTCTGTTGTCGTCTCGTGACTTTCTGGCTGGGTTGGCTTTCCGTGTGTTCCATTCCACTCAGTACATTCGCCATGGCTCTAAACCTATGTACACACCTGAACCGTGAGTACAGCACACACACACACACACACTTTGTGAGGTACTTCGATAGATTCTTAAAATTGCGGTGGTCTAGTGGTTAGGATACTCACCTCTGGACCAAAATGTTGTGGGTTCTAATCCTACCTCCAGCACTACCATCACTGGGTTCCTGAGCCAGACCCTTAACTCCATGATGCTCTCAGGAGGACTGCCCCTGATAATTAGGAAAATGGGAAGAGCTCTGTGTAAGAGCGTCTGCTAAATGCAGTAAATGTAAATATAATGACTAGATGTGAATTAGACTATAGCTAACCCTAACATTAACTTGAGTTACCAAAAACAAACCTCTTTGTTTCTCACACAAAACCTGAAACGTCCTTATTAAAGCAGGTTTCCACATGAGGACCGGTCTTCACATGCAGAAATGTTCTCCTTCACAACGGTCATAAAAAATCTCAGATATGGGACCTCCCATAACTTTGGCAAATCCTGACAGGTTTTCAAATTGACAATTAAATTTGCAACAAAGAGATTATTACATTTTCTGTTTAACAGTCAACAATGAAATGTCAATTTATCACAGACTTCAACACCAAATACCTTTTTTTTTGCAATTACAAGTTACATAGACCAAGGCATGATGAAATCACCACTCTCACTGTCAAACTTTTTTTATTATTATTCCAAAGAGACATCTGCCATGAGCTCCTGGGACATGTTCCACTGTTTGCCGATCCCAGTTTTGCCCAGTTTTCCCAGGTTTGGCACTTGTTCATTAACATTATAACATGGTCTGTAGAAATTGTACAATAATGTGATAAATATAACGGAGAAACACATACACCGTCATATCCATATATTGAGTTTGGTTTCTGTCACAAGAAAGACGTTCCTGGTGCATAAAGTACCTTTGTTTCTCATCAGGAAATAGGTCTGGCCTCTCTGGGTGCTCCAGATGAGTACATTGAGAAGCTTGCTACAGTAAGTCTGACATCATGTCTTATTAAAACACAGGTTAGTGTTATGTTTTGTAGATAAAATCTGCTTCGTTATAACCTGCTTGAATTTGCACCTGTAGGTTTACTGGTTCACTGTGGAGTTTGGACTTTGTAAGCAAGGCAACGACATCAAGGCTTATGGAGCCGGTCTGCTCTCATCTTTTGGAGAATTGCAAGTAAGAGAGAAAGCTCCTAAAGATAGCAAGACCACACTCTGTGTGTGTGTGTATGTGGTGGGGTGTATGTTTATGTATGCATGTGTATGTGTGTGTGTGTGTGTGTTTGTGCTTGCATATGTGGATATATGTGTGTGTTTGTGGAGGCATGTGTATATGCATACATGGGTGTGTGTATGCGTTTGTGCATGCATGTGTAGATGCATATGTGTTTGTGCATGTAAGTGTTAATGTGAGTGTGTGTTTGTGCATGCATGTGTAAATGTGTGTGTGTGTTTATTTACATGCATTGATGTGTGACTGTTTATTTGTGCATGCAGGTGTGTATGTGTGTGTCTGTGTGCTTGCATATGCATACATGTGCCTATATGTGTGTGTGTATGCGTAGATGCATTAGTGCATGACTGTGTTTGTGTGTGCGCTTGCGTGTGCCTGTAGGTGTGTGTGCAGGTGTGTATGCATGCATGTGTGTTTGTGTGCTTGCAAATGTATACATGTCCATGTGTGTATATGTGCATGTGTTTGTTGGTAGTGGTAGCGGTCATGGAGTTGGCCCTGTGATTAGCGGGTCACTGTTTTAAGTTCCGACCCAGTAAAGGTACCACTGAAGTACTCACGAGCAAGGTACCACCCCCACGCACTGCTTCCCATGTCAGCTGCCCACTGCTCCTTCACGGATGGGTCAAACGCAGAGCTCACGTTTCACTGTGTTGCAGCATGTGCTGTGTTCACAATGACAAATCTCTCCTGCAGTACTCTCTAACCGACAAGCCGAAAGTCCTGCCGTTCGAGCCGGAGAAGACTTGTGTGCAGAATTACCCCATCACCGAGTTCCAGCCCGTGTACTTTGTGGCTGAAAGCTTTGAGGATGGAAAAGAGAAACTCAGGTAAAAAGAGACTCGATCTGTTGTGTCAGCAAGAAAAATCTTCATATGATACGCATATAGACGTTTTTCCCACAAATTTTAGGAAATTTGCCTCCACGATTCCAAGACCATTTTCTGTGCGCTACAACGCCTACACTCACAGCATTGAGGTCCTGGACAACGCACAACAGCTACAAAACCTGGCTGACAGCATCAGTGGTGCGTTTTAAAATATAATACTGTTTAATTCAATTGTATTTGTATTGCACTTTTTACAGCATACATTGTCATAAAGCAGTTTACATATAAACAGTCTCAGGCTTTTATACAGTATTAATTATCATTAATATTTAAACTTAAAATGCTTTAACAAAAGATTGGATTGGTAGATAATGAGATGAGGTTACATGGTACAGTGTGACCATAGTGATAGTAATACAACCCCAGCATTATTGAGGTTGAGAGTTTAACTAAGACAATACACAATTTTAAAATGTTATTTTTATATTTTTATGTTCTTGTTAATTAACGTTGCTCATGTCGGTGAACATTTCCCAAGAGGCTTTTGGAAAAATTTTAAGGAAGCATTTCAATAAATTCATTATAATTTCTGTTTTAGGTGAGATCGCGATTCTGGCCAACGCTCTGCGGAAGATGGGAGAAGACAAAACTAAGATTGCAGAGAATCTTCCTTAGTAACCGACAAAGTGGACAAGAGTCAAGATCCAGCAGCAACAGCGACATATAGAGGTCTAGAACAGGGGCTTAAATGTTTTAAGACTCAGCAACAAGCTGGATTAAATACACCTCCAGGAAAAAATCACATCACTTTACTGCTGATTCATTAGTTTTACAATTTGTGGCTGTGTGTCTGTGTAAAATCTACAGGTCAATGTTCTTTTATAACTTTGCCATACTTATTTCAAAATTCAAAACATTTTTGGAGTAAATTATTTTAATTTAACCTGAAAGTTGCAAACTACACATATATTATTTTACAGTTATGTCATTAAAAGAATATGGCCCACAAGTCCACAGTGTCCTCATGTGCAGCAAATTGAATCACGTGTATAGGTGTTGGAATATAACACATGGAATAGCTGCTATAAAAACACAAGCACAGTTATAAATTAAAATATGGACAGTTTT
>JAVGVS010000936.1:0-32500 GCA_032718565.1 Distichodus sexfasciatus
TTCAAGTTTATATTTGATTTTCTGCTTTAATTTTCAAGTTTATATTTAATTTTCTGCTTTTATTTTCAAGTTTATATTTTATACTCTACTCATATATTGCTGTTCTGTGTGTTCTTTGCACTGTTGAAACTGGAGCCACATCGTCTCGTCTCTCTGTGTACGCCACTCACCTTACAATACATACAGTGTTTTCATTTTGGATGGATGCAATGGGATCGTGGCCGAGTGAATCGATATATCAGTGGAGATCGATGTATCGTTACATCCTTCTATTTTTGTAGTATATCCTACTTTTATATAGTAAAAGTTTATAGGATTTACAGGAACACCAAAATGTCCCTATAAAGGAATATCCTCATAGTGACGGCATTTATTCAGGAATTTCATCCCCGTAAGACATAAAAAAACAACACACACACACACACACACTCTCTCATTCCAGCAGGTAATTATCCTGTGGTTCTGCTCGGTGGTGTAATCCCGCTCCGCCGTGTCCTCTCATCTCCTGTTTTGCTAAACGGTGCTTTTAGCTAATCCAGCGGCTCCCGTGGTGACTGCACTGTGGGATTTGGTGGGTTTACAGAGATTAACCCTCATCTCTCTCTCACACACACACACACACACACCTTAACAATGCACAATAGAGAAACCACGCTGGCAACTGGTGTGTGTGTGTTGTCTATCAGTAGGTGAATTACTCTGATAGTACATTTGCACAAAGTTTGGGACATGGGTTTAGGAAACGACCGAAGGCACTCTGTGTGTGTGTGTGTGTGTGTGTCTAATGACTTTTTTTTTTTGGAAGGTTCCATCTCCTAACGTCATTAGAGTTTTTGCGGTTCAGGAAGAGTTTAAGTGTAAGGGAAAGGATGACATCACTTCCTGTTTCCACGGTCCAGTACACACACATGGAAAGCATCGCCGTGGAGACTGGAGACGAGGGGTGTGTGTGGGGGTGGCTGCCCAGCGGGTGGGGGTGGAATGTGTAAATTAGGGCAGGAGGAGAATTGCCCTGAATTGAAAATAAATGGCCCGTAGAGGTGGGAGATATGATCTTACAGACGCACACACACTTAAACACACACACAACACACACACAGAGTTATGGGTACATAGTTAAAATGCACTAACAAGCCTGAGGGTCCCTGTTGGACACCTGATGTGACCTCAGTCACCTCCAGCACCACGACAACCTGCTTCTGGCCGCTACACCGCCCGAAATATGTGACCCGGCCCAGTATGGCATGTAACAACTGCCTTTCAACAACAACACACACACCACACACACACACTTCCCCCCGTTTTATGGCCACGCTGGCCTTGGGTGGTCCGACAAGTGCACAAGAACTCATATCGTGTTTACTCCAGTCACTTCTCCTTGTTTTTCTTTGCTGGTGACGTGGCCGGTCAGATATTTAGAGCTGGAAGTGCCATCTGTAAACACATACACACACACACATCTAAACATAACCCAGAACTGATGCAGAATCACACCTGCTGTTTTAGTTGAAACACTGTAAATATGGGTTGGTCGTACATCCTTTAGTCAGTTCAAGGGCATAGATTTAGGTGTGAACGGTGTGGACGTTTCCCCACCAATATCTAGCGATTGCTGAACTGTCATCACCAATAGCGTTAATCTAATCTTGAGGTAATGCTCCATCGACGTTTAACGTAACACGTCTGTTTGTACACAGGGTTAAGTGGCGTTCTGTGTTCTCTGAAGCCACTTTTGGTTGTTGTTAGCACTAAAGACGAAGCAGAGCGACGATGGCAGTACCTTTAAGAAATTAAGAAAGATTTGCATCAGGTTGCAGGTGTTGAGTCTGATTTACACTCCACACACACACAGACACACTTCAGCATCCCTACAAAAACACACCTCGGCATTCTTCTGCCTGTAGGCCAGGCGAAGACCGTCGATTCCCCAAACTCCAGAGCCGATACGCACCACAGCCTCCGATAACAACGCCCGTCTTATCTGCCTTTTACACAGTCTGGCTGGAATTAATGCACTAGGACCTGAAGTTGACCTCCCCTTATACACACACACACACACACATCTGCTACCTCGAGCACTTTTCTGCAAATGCACACTTAAGAGCAGTATTTGCTAAAGGCGATGGTTGGATCAAAAGAGGATTTTTCTCATTTACGTCAGATGTGTTCAGTCAGTCAAGACATGTTTAGCGCTCGAATCCGGCTTGTGTAGATCCAGAGCCACGATGCCAACTCCCGAACCAATGGGGCATTGGTAGCCTGTGCATTAGCAGTGGGCAGCTTTTTTGGCGGTGTCCTATTGAACGGTACCTTGCTTATGAGTACCTCAGTGGTACCTTCACTGGTGCTGAACTTGAACTTGCAACCCTCTACAGCCATCGTTATGTCTATGGAATGTCTCTAAACGTAGGGCGAAGCAACGGTGTGTGTGAAACCTATTGTGTTATGCAGTAGACAGACTACTTGTGGCTGCTGCTCTCATCTCATATTGCCACGACAATTATTTAGCCATAAATCCCTCATACGTGTGTGTTTGTGGAGAGTGTATACATCGTGTTGTCGTGTGTGTGTGTGTGTGATTTATTGTGTAATGCAGGATGAGCAGTCAGCTCATGTTGCGAGGGTCATTATCCGGCCATAAATCCTGTGTGTAAGTCCAGAAATGGGTGGGTGTGTGTGTGTTATGGTGTGTATGTGTGTTCAGAGGTGTGTGTTTTCCGAGTGTGTTTATATGTGTGTTTCCACAGAGCCAGACAGATCGACTGTAAGACAAGAGTGTTTTATCCAGACATCAGCTGCCAGTTGGATCCACCGCAGCAGTGAGGAAGCAATGAGTCGATGTACACTCACTCTGGAATGTTCCGGGAGGGAGAGAGAGCGAGAGAGACAATGTAGTGTAGTGTACGCATCTGTTTGGTTGGTAGTTTGTTTGGTTGGTTGGTAGGTAGATAGTTTGTTTGGAATAAGCTGGTTTTGTTTGTTTGTTGAGTAGGTAATTTGTTTGCCGGTTCAGTATGTAAGTAGTTTGTTTGGCATGTAGTTAATTTAGTTGTTGGTCAAGGACGTACTGTAGGTGGGTAGACAGTTGTTTCAGTAGGTAGTTCATTCAGTAATTTATTGAAGAGGTAGGCGGGTGGTGTAGGTCGTTCAGAAGGTAGTTGGCTATTTTGTTTATTAGTTTATTTGGTGAGTAGGTAGTTTGCTAGTTTGTTTGTTCATTCAGTAGAACAATGGTGTTTTTGGTAGTTTGGTAGAGGTAGATATTTCATCAGCTCATTTTTTTCCCTTGGTAGGTCTATCATTCGGTAGTTCACTGAGGAGGTAGGTGTATATTTCATTTGTTTGTTTGGTAAGTAGGTAGTTGTTCAGTAGGTAATAATATATTTCACTTGGTGGTCTGTTCAGGAGGTTGGTGCATATTTTGTTTGTTCTTTTGTTATGTAGGTGGGTAGTTTGTTCAGTATGTAGTTAGCTAGGTTATTTGGTAGTTCAGTGAGGAGGTAATTGGTATTTTGTTCACTCATTCATTTGGTCGGTAGGTTGTCCGTTTGGTAGTTTGTTGAGGAGGTAGGTGTGTGTTGTTCACTCATGTTAGGAAGTTTGTTTGGTGTGTAAGTAGGTATTTCACTTGGTAGTTCATTTAGGAGGTCGGTGGGTAAGTCTTTCACTTATTCATTTAATAGTAGTAGGTAGGTAGTTTGTCCAGTAGTTGGGTGGTTCATTTGGTAGTTAGTTGAGCTGGGTGGGTGGAAATTTTGTTTGTTTGTTTTTTATGTAGACAGCTGTCGATAAATGATAAGCATAATATACAAGTCTTATATAAATACTAGTCTAAAAACCTAAATAGCTGTAACTGTTTCAAAGTTAAAGTCAATTTTAACGAAACAGCTATTAGAGGAGCTTCTGGAATGCCGCTAATCCATTCTGTCCGTTCACGCTGTGGGAAGTCATGCTGGGATACACTTTATGGACACACACACACACACACATCAGCGGGGTGGTGACGCCTCAGTGTGGTGCCCCGGTTCTGGACTGACCCATTCCAGGGACCTGTGGATTTATAAAGGTGAAAGGGCAACAGCCAGAGAAGGTCAGAGGTCAGAGAGAGATAGAGATAGAGAGAGAGGGAGAAATCTTCACCATCTGACCTCCACAAGAAACTGCAGAATTCCAGCTCTGCTTGTTTGGAAACACCAATAATACAAATCTATTTATCGTTTAGGGCCTGCTATTGGGTAATTTGGGAGTTTTCAACTTTCTGATCACAGAGAAGATGGGGAGAAGACTCCGTGATCAATAAATACCTACTTTTTGTAGTGTAGCTAAATACTATATAAAACCAGTAGCTTGGCTGTAGCTTCGTTACGAATCATCAGGGCAGTTGGTAGCATAAGATTTAGGAAGTTCTCCCCGTGATCAGAGGGTCATTGGTTCAATTCCCAAAACGGTAAATGTACCACTAAAGTACTCATGACCAAGCTCTGCCAAAAAGCTGCCCCCTACACCTTCATGGACGGGTCAAATGCAGAAGTCACATTTTATTATGGTGCACTGTGTGCTGTGCTGTGCTGTGTTCACAATGACAAATAATCACTCAGTAGCTTGTAGCTGGAAAAGCTACCGTTTCCAGCAGCTTCCCCAGTACTGGTCCTTACGCCCACGTTTGTTTAATCAGCAGATGTCCTTGTACCTGATTTGTGCCTCAAAAATGAGACAGTGATGAAAAAAGAAAAAAAAGCATGCAGGCTTGTCTTCTAAATCCAGACTTTAATCTTCTTTGTGTTTCTTTTCATTCTTTCTTTCCCTGTGTAACATACACCCAAGTTGAATTCCCCCTTTACTTGCAATAAGCCTACATTACAGTTCCACCCAAATGTTATAAAAATGCATTGTAAAATAGTGCTTTACTTCTGTAAACTCTGCACCAGCTCATGGATATTAATATCACTCGTTTGATTTTGTTTTTCAGACCTGCCCTGCACTGTGTGAGAAGGACAGAGCAGGTAAGCCCTCAAAACTTTCATTATGGCTTTGTTTGTGGTTCTATATTCTTGTTGTAGATCAAACCTGCAGTGAATAAGATTCATTAGGTAGATAGTGTGGCTTGTTTGCTACATAGTTCACTTGTTTGATCAGTAGGTAGTTTATTCATTCGTTCGTTCGATAGGTTAGCAGTTCATCCAGTAGTTCATCCCAAAGGCTGGGGCTCTAGTTTGTTTGGTAGTGACTTTGTTTGGTAGTTAGGTATTCATCTAGGCAGTTTATTTGTTTGTTTGGTTCTTAAATAGTTCGCTCCATTGGTAGGCAGTTTGGTAGTTTATTCGGAAGATAGCTGGTCATTTTGTTCACTTGTTTGTTTGATGGGTAGTTTGTTTGGTATTTAGGTAATTATTTAAGTAGTTTAATTATTTGTTTTGTACTTAAGTAGTTTGTTCCACTGGTTGGTTGGAGGTTTGGTCGTTTGTTTGGAAGATAGTTGGGCATCTTGGTAGACAACTTTATTATCATGGCACATGGTACAATGAAATTGGTTTGTGTTAATGTTACTACACTCATAGAAATATCCTTCAAAAGTCTTCCTCCGCCTGGGTCCAGTAAATTGTCCAAAATGTGGTTTTCAATGAACTTTACTTTCTCTGTCTCTCTTACTCTGGTGTGTGTGGTATATTTTGGCTGGCACTGGGTGGACAGCACAGCAGCAGGGGAACACGTTGATGTCTGGACCCCTGAATTGTCTCAATACAAGTACGCAGATAGCGTGTGTGTGTGTGTGTATTCGTTATATTTCTGGCTGGAACATTCAGTTTCCCTCAGTTGATTCCCTTGTCCAGCAAGTCTCGACCATTACAAGGTCCAACATATCCGTGTTAAACACTTTAAGCCTTGAATTCTTCACGATAACACCATACGTGTTGCTGATTTTAGGCTGGTCAATGAATTACTGGAGAAACACAGTGGTCAGAGATTGAGTTATGCAATGTAATGACCCCCTGTAGAGCTGTGTGAGACCAGAGTGGGCCACAGCACAATGGCTCCCTGTTCGCAGCACATCAAAGCCCCATTCTGTCATTTCTTTCCTCCATTGAGAAGCAGTCTACTCTCTGTCATTACATCACGCAATGCTTCAAACCAGGCCACGTTCACATTTTATTTTGGGCTTGTTACAGTAACAGTGGGTTCATGGTCCTCTGGGTGTTTTGTGGTGTTGCCGGCAGTCCCTTAAAACTGAAAAGGTTTGTTGCTGGTCAGGACTGTTAGGGGTCTTGAAAGCTTAAACTAGACTTAAATTTAGTCGCGCCTGTCCTACTGCCAGCACTGCCACCATTGGGGCCCTGAACAAGCCTTTTAACCTCCAAGTTGAGACTGTACCTGTAACTATGAAATGGAAGGACCTCTAGATAAGAGCACCTGCTAAAATGCTGTAAAAGCAAAAATGGCAGAAATGTGTGAGTGTGTGTCCTGCGAACTCACACCTACTCCATCTGTGTGAAGATTCAACTTTCTGTGTTTGAGCCCAGACCTATTTTAAGGTCAGTGTGTGCAGAAGTTGACAGAAAGAGGCCCAACTACTTCCTGCAGGAGGTGTAACTGTGGGGAAACTATGTATTAGTGATGTCTTTGTTCAGGATCAGCTAGAGATTACAGAATTTTACGCTTTTGTCCTCTGATCTGCCTCAAGGCTTAGAGTTGTTAACTCCAATCGATTCTGTTTAAGTATTACAATACTGTGTTGAATGATGAGGGCTGAGGAGGATGAGGAGGATGACTTGTCTTTGTGAACCTTTGTCATAAACAGGCAGAATTCTGCTGCTGTTCTGTGGAAATGGATTCCAGGAACTTGCAGATTGCTCTCATGCCTTTGTCTGGGTTGAAAATCACAAATATTCACCATGATTCATCTTCATTGGTCTGCATTGGTCTGCCACAGAAATCAGGAAAAGCCAAAAATGTAGGTGTCTGTTCACCATAGTAGCATACTTCTACGCTTCAGTTTGTTCAAATGTGTATTTTCCCTGCAAATGCAGCAGAAATTTGGGGAATGAAAATCAAGTCTAACCCCTGAGCAATTAAACAAACTCTTGCTCTGTGCACTGTTACAAAACAGCACCACGCTTCCTGCTCCCATCAGACCTTCTCGTTACGGGCAGGAAATTCCAGTGTGCGCTGAGACGGGGAAATAAGAGAAAGAAGAAGGTGAAGTTGTGCCTACGCCCACCCACTGCGGGCGAGAAAGGAAGAGACGAGGAAATGAAAGTCTCAACAGGTGGCAAACTACTGCCCAGCCTTTCCTACCCGCCTTCATACTATGCCATTTATATTTAGTCGGCTGCTACCCAGTTCAGACTGGTCTATTTCCTCCGTTAGACAGTTAGCCGTCCAACACCGAATCTGCTATCTCTAATTAGCCTGGAGTGGAGCAGAAGAAGCTGTAGATAATTCTAATCTAGAGTGAACAGAACAATGTTTTTTATGTTACCCATCGCAAGACGAGAGGCAGTAACAGCTCAAGGATCCGCTTGGAAAGGTCCACGTTCCTATCACTCTTTCTTAGGTTTCTTATCTCTCCAGTTGGCCTGGTACCTGTAATAATCTCTGAATGGCTCCCCTTTTCTCTCTGAAGCCCCGAGCTCTTTGATGTGGCGACCCTTCTGAACATTCCTGCCCCCATTTCCCCCTCTCCCCCAACCTCATAGTGGAACCGGGGCAAGAACAAAGAAGCCATTGCTAACTCCCCTACCCACATGCTCAGACACGAGCGCCCATGTAGCAAGGTTGGAAAGGGTGGGGAAGCTAGGAAAGGGCCTTGATTGGACATGAAGCTGTCAGAGAGCACTCCTGATTGGCAAGTCCGATATGAGAAAGTGTCTGAATGGACAGGAATTGTCTCAGTTGGGTTGAGGATGAAAATGTCTTCCTGATTGGAGAGAAGAAACCTTGAAAAGGCAGGGGGAGTTCTCATTGGTCAAGCGCACCCTATGAAGGATGGAAATAGGGGAAGACTGGGCGGTTCATGGTCCAAGGAGCTCTGCAAGTCATGCCGGCGTTTGAAAAGATCTTGGCTGTCAACGGAATGCTTGAATGATTGTCGGCACCGTGACCTGCCAAGCATGCTTGCCTCCATGCAAACACCTGAGCCCTGAGGTTCATGGGAGTACGTGCACATTTGCAGCAAAGGCCCGTAATCCACTTTTTCCTCCAGTCTCCCCTGAGGGAAAGCTACGCATTTGCAGTAATAACACATGTGGTCTGTTTTGTGGCTGAGTTATGTGTAACAGCAGGGAAACATTTCATGGAGTCATTTCAAGCAACTACCTTTGAGTGTTTACTTTTTACAAGTAGAATGAGGTGTTGTATTTGGAATGCAGCCTCCTTAACACTGAAGCTTTCAAAGCTTTCAACAGAGACAGGGTGTTGGTGGCCTAGTGGTAGGACACTCGCCTGTGGACCAAAAGGTTGTGGATTCGAATCCAACCTCTAGTGCTACCAACATTGGGTCGCTGAGCAAGACCCTTAACCCTAAGTTGCTCTCAGGGGAACTGTCCCTGAAATTAGGAAATGTAAGTCGCTCTGGATAAGAGCGTCTGCTAAATGCTGTAAATGTAGAGACGTTCCCAATTGCAGCATTTTATGATTGGGATGTTCCAACGATCGGCCTCGTTCACCAACTGTCCTGAAAACTCACTAACATCCATCTTCCCATTCCCGTCACATATTAAACCTTCACCTGCAGAGTTCACTTTCTAAGACATTAAGCACAACACACACTCGTTGACAGGACGCAGTATCTATGTAAGGAAGGGTGGAGGAGCTTGACAGGAAGTGTCTTCTAGAATTGGCCAGAGAGACAAAAATGGTCTACTCTTTGATTAGCCTCAGTTTCCCTTAGGAAATCCTGGTGTTCCTGAAAACTTGAGCAGAGGTTAGTACCTAAGGCTGTCTTTTTATCCTTTCCTCATTCATCCTAGCACATAATTTGTGCTTGAGATACAGCACACTCTACAAGTCCTAACTGTGTAAAAGGTGTTGTAAGGCTGTGGTAAGGGTATATCATAAAAATCTGTTGCATCTTTCACATGAAGCAAGACATGACTCACAGTCTGAATGTCTTTCTTTGCTGACCTGCGGTCATTCGGGTTTTACCTATTTCAGGGAAAGCTGACCGGACCAGACACAGGGTCCTGAGGAATCCCAGCTTTAGTCAGCTTTACCGCTCAGTCCCAGGTGGAATGAGTTAAGATGTGTGTGGGAAAACAATGAGATTATCCCTCTAAATGTCAGGGTGTTGTTTACTTGAGTCTAAGAATGAGGAAATGACTGAAGGCCCTTCCATGTAGCGCATTTTCTTTGAATGATAAACTGTGCAAAAATAATCTCACCTGCATCTCTTTTCCCCCTGTCTCCTGTTTGGACTGGCTTTGTGTGGCTCATCTTGATTTGGCTAAAATTGTTTGGGATTCGTTTGAGTCATTATGATCTCCCAAGATTTTCTTGAATGCAACGCGGTTTGTCAAGCCGCTTGTTAACGAGCAGCTGTGGGAAGTTGAAAGGGTTTAACAAATGTCACACACAAAATATAAACACACAAAACATATTTTGATGCAGGCTTGAAGCTGGTCAAGGGCTCAAAACCCAGTGTAAGGTGGTTTGCCAAGTTGGGTGGACACCATCTCACAGGGTTTCGAGGCAGAATTTAAATTTAGAGCAGCTAATTACTGGACAAGTTTCATACTTAAGTTGGTACGATTTAACATGCAAACACATGATCATAACATCCTGTGTTATCTTTTAGATCACTCAAATGCATTACCAGGAATTGCTATGTTGTCAGTAGCTGTGGTGCCGAGTAAACCTTAATTTAGCCTGGGGCTGTATTTTTGGCTTTTACAAACACACCACACACACACACAGCTTTATGCAATCCTAAATTCTTGGCCTCTGCCTCACTCTGAAACGTGCCCCTGCAAACCCTTCCTCCCTACGCCCTCCCTCTTTTCCCTGACACACTTTCTCCTCTTCCACTTCCAGTACACCGAGTTCTCACCTTATCACCATTTTCCGTCCCGAGGGTTAAAGAATGAATGGAGAGAGAAGACGTTGTTGGTGTGTACAGGGACGACTGGCCGGCCACCGGGGCGTTTCCCGCTAGAAACCTACAGTCTGTTGTCTTTTTATAGTCCAGCCCGTGTGACCGGGCGGACGATGGCGCTGGTAATTTTGGCATAATTGCAGACGATTACAGACATGGACAGGGCGTGAAGACGGACGGTCTCATGTTTAGGAAAGTCAATTTTTGGCGGAGAGATGTTCGTATGCTCTTTTCGTGGGACAAAGGACGTGTACACTGAGTTAAAAAAGCTACTTTTGTACCTTTGCCCACAACTTTGGTGTGGTTTTCTAAACTCTTTTGCAGTTGCATTCAAGTTTTAAATGTTGCGCTTAAGTGCCTTGTGGAACAAAATGTCAATGTCCAAGCATATTTAACAACGATAATAGCATTTACAAGTTGGAGCCATTGGTTAAATGCAGCACTTTTCAATTTTTCCATGCTTTCTTTTGCGTTTTGCAGTTGATTGCAACACAATTAAAGCAAATTTAATAGTTTGTGTACATCTACCAAAGTTACAAGCAAAGTTACATAGATAACTTTTTTTGACCCACTGTGTAGATTATATTGGACTTCATTCATCAAAATATGAATTTGTTCTTAAGAAAGTTGATGTTTAAGTAGTATAATATTAATTAACCGTAGAGCTGAAGAAAACCAATAAGCTAATATTCTGCATTATGTGATAATCTTCATAGACCCTATTTTTGTTTGTGGGTGTGCTTTTACGGTTCAGTCACATTCCGCCTTTCGCGGCAACTTATAGCAGCAATGGTGGAAAAGAGACACTGTCCATAGATACGTCTCCGTGTGATAAGCCATGTGAGATAAACTCGGTATGTTATTGATACAGTCAGCCCCAGAATGGAATGTTCCGGCGAGGTGAACGACACACAGTTAAGGTGGGTGTGTTTATGTGCTTGCGAGGGGAATACGATTGGATTTGTCAGTCTGAGGTTTATTGTGAAACACTAAAAGAGGTGTGCGTGTGAGAAATACTTTACGTGCTCTTTCCTCTGGTCAGAAGATGTCACGTTCACAGGATTCTTGTCATTCTTTTCTAAGTATGCAGAGCATTTCATTTTCATAAAATTGCTAAATCCATGTTCATTTCAAGGCTAATTCTAAGAAATGTAAGATAAACAGTCCACCGCACTACCAAAAGATTTTATTCGTTTCCGGAAGGTAAAGTTAGATCGTACAATGTTTTAAAAAGTGTTACGTACAGAAACAAGTTAACACTTCTTAAAATAAAAGACTTGCTGTTGATGCAAAAGTGTTCACCGTCTCAATTGAAAAACACTTTGCGTTTCCCAGGAACACGTTTAGATCCTATTTCTGAGCTTCATATGAAGGTTGTGTAGTGTATTTTTACGGTCAGAGTTGTATATTGTGTGTTATTGTCTGAAGGTGTGGGTGTGTGTGTTCGTTCCACGGTTTGGGTTGGGGGAGCTGGGGTTTGGGGGGTTGTGGGGCTGGGGGTCGTCTGTTCCGGGCCATTGAGAAGGGGTAAAACTGGGTTAAGTGAAGCTTATCACCCATAACTTACTGCTGGAAAAGTCAATTAGTGTGTGTGTGTGTGTGTGTCTATCTGTGTCTGTGTGGCCTCTCTCTTAGACGATGACGTTTCTATTGTCGGCAGACTCTTAGCTGGCCAATTACTGTGTGTGTGTTTGGCTAGGTCATTAGTCCTGATTGCATGGTTCAGTGGTGCATCTCTGGGAATGTTGGAGCACTAATCCAGATTTTATGCCGCTTGACGATGCAGCCATAACGTTCCGAAACACACACACACACACTTTTAAGACTCCCCTCGCCTCCAAATCCTCGTCACACCCTGTTACTCCACAATTCCAACAAATGAGAGGCAGACGTTTGGCTGTTGGGTCATCTGGTTCTGGCCAAAATTTCTCTTTATGGACCAAATTGAGGTTCTAAAACCTGCAGACTGGAAATGACAGATCCACCGATCCCCCCCAAAAAAGCAAGAAAGTCAGCATTCGGTAGCACAATGATTAAGGAGTCAGGCCCATGATTGGAGGGTCGCTGGACTGGTAAAGCCACCACTGAGGTACTTGTGAGCAAGGTAGCGTCCCCAGATTCCAATTTCAAGCTATACAGCAGTTTGAAAAAGCCAATACTTCAAAACCACCAAAAGACAGAAATTGTGTCTCATGAAGTTGAAATCAGTTAAAAGCATATATGTCTCGTGCTTATGTGAAAATATATTACGCTCATGTGAAAACGTTGCAAAATGTCTCATGAGCGTGCAAAAACAGTTTATGTTTCTTATGAGCACGCAAAAATATGTATTGTGCCCTTGGAAAAACATCTCATGAGCAGGCCAAAATGTCTTGTGCTTTAGCAAAACAACTAGTCAGCACACGTTAAGGCACATAGCGCTCACGCAAAAACGTCTTGCAAAAACATCCCATGAGTATGCGAAAATATCTCATGAGCACGGGAAAATGCCTCATGCTCTCACAAAAAACATTGTGTGCTTAAAACATCTAACACTCTTGTTAAAATATCTCGTGCTCGTGCACAAACATCTCATGGGCAAATTAAAACGTTTGTGAAAACCTCTTGTGAGCACGCCAAAGTCCTCTCGTGCAAATATCTTGTCATCTTGCAGAAAAACATCTCACACTATTGTGGAAATATCTCATGCCATCACGAAAACATCTCACAAAAAACATCAAATCAGCGTGTGATAAGATTTCACGCTCTCGCAAAAAACATCTCGTGCTCACGCAAAAACATTTTGTAACTCAGAGTTCTAGTTAACCATCAACCCATGTAGGTCAAGGTGTTGGACGCTATCGCTGGACGTGTTATATAACAGCCACACAAAGTTAATTACATGATTAAATTAGTGTTGTACTGGGATTGTTCACCTCTGTGCCAGAAATATCAGTGTGTGTGTGTGTGTGTGTGTGTGTGTGTGTGTGTGTGTGTGTGTGTGAAGTTATTGTACAAGAACTATGTGAAAGCCAAATCCAGTGTTTGCAAATCCGTCATTACATAATGATAAATCCTTTCACACTTTCGCCTGGTACGATAACATTATGTGTGTGTGTGTTTGTGTGTGTGTGTGTGTGTGTGTGTGGACAAGCAAGTTGTGTAGATTGTCATGATTGGTGCTGCAAATGCAGCATCCGGTAGTCCGCATCCTGTGGGCTCAGGAAAGTGTGTGTGTGTATTTAATACTAAAATGGCTTTCCGAAGAATTCATACAAAGCACTTAGGCCCGAGAGTGCTCGCTCTCTCTCACACACACACACACACACACTGCTGCAGTGCTGAGTGTGTGAGAGTAATGCACCGCTCCCTCCCTGATGCTCGCTGCAATCGAGTCGTCGCAGGACCAGACCTTGAGTGCTCTTCAGTGCTGTTCAGACCAGCAGGAGTGTAGAGAAGCAGTGTGTGTAAGTGTGTGTGTGTGTGTGTGTGGAGGTCCTGACCAGCACGATGTCCAGCACGATGCGATGGCTGCTGCTGCAGAGATGCCTCAGAGAACACATTAGACACTCCGCCTGCCGCGCCATGGGCCTCCTCTGCAAACACACACATCAGCACCGCCTGCCCGGTGAGTGTGTGTGTATGTGGTGTGTGTGCTGTTACCGTGTCATCAGTGGGACCGCATGTCTACTTTAGGCTCTGTTATATTCTCATTTGTTGTGTGTGTGTGAGTCAACATCTGCAGTCTGTCCACTGCAGATGAGCGAAGGAAAGGTGATGTCATTGTGTGTGTGTGTGTGTGTGTTAAATTACTTGTCAGGTGTAGGATCGTGGTTAGGTTCAAAGGCGCTGGAATATGATTGGGGTTCGTTTTCAGGGATTAAGTTTAAGATTAAGTTGGATCTAAAAGTAAACAGTATAATAACTACAGTAAACGTAACAATTTACATTTAAAGCCAGTTTTGGATCTGGTTTAGGGTGTTTAAGGGTGACGTTCAAGGATGCTTGAATGGGATGAGGGTTAGGTTTTAGAGGTGTAGGATCAGCGTTAGCTTTACTGGTGCTGGAACAAAAATAAAATTAGGATTATTTTCAGGGATAAAGTTTAAATTTAGGTTGGACTTAAACGAGTACAGTAACTAAAGTAACTTTAAGTCTAGTTTTGGTTTAGGGTGTGGTGTTTTGGGCTTTAGGGTTAAGTTTAAGGGGAAAAAATGAGAAATGATTAGGGCTAGTTTTTTGGGATTAAGTTTAAGTTTACAATGTAAGATCAGGACTAGCTTTAAGCTTTACACATTGCTCCAGAGCTTGCTTCCCAGCGTTGGACATAATCAATTATTCAAGAGCAAAGCCTGACAAATGCTGATCTCTCTCTCTCTCTCTCTCACACACTCACACTCTGCTAGAAATCAATATTTCTCTCATGATAGTTATCATTTACAGGAAGAATGAACCAGCTTTAATTGAATAAGTGCTGAGCTTGCCATCAGATCAAAAGTGCAGTTCTGAAGCACTGAAGTGCTGAGCTTTTACCAAAGTGCAAAGTTAAGAAAAATACTGAACATCACAAATACTGACCAACAGAAATCCTGTGATGCTGTAGAACTGATGAAGCTTTGAACTACTGGATTGATACTTTTGAAATACTCATTTACCAAAACATTAAAATGACTGAAATACTACACTGCTGAAATATAAAAATAAAACCACTAAACTACAGAGTTACTTTAATGCTGAATGATACACCTTTTTAAACATAGGATTACTGAAATACTGGACTACTAACGTGTTGGACTACTGGACTACTGAAATATTGATGTACTGATATACTGGACCAAGAAATACTCGACTATCAAAATACTGGACTACTGAAACACTAGACTACTGAAATATTGAACATCTGAACTACTGGACTACTGAAATATTAAACTACTAAAATATCAAGCTACAGAAATGCCATATTACCAAACTACCGAAATATTGAACTGTTGAAATATTGACGTACTGATAAAGTGGACGAAATATTGGACTACTGAAATATTGAACATCTGAACTACTGGACTACTGAAATACTGGACTAGTAAAATAATAAAGTACTAAAATATTAAGCTACAGAAATGCCGTATTACCAAACTACTGAAATATTAAACTACAAAACTCCTGTAATTATGAAATTACTAAGCTGTTTAAATGTAGATATACTGAAGTATTCAACTTGAGACAAGCTAAACTACCAAAATACGGGTGTTGTGAGATACTGAATTACCAAAGTATTACTGAATCATTTTAATGCAGAACTGGTGGAGTATTGAAATTGAGAAATGCTAAGAAAAAACTGCTGAAATACTTGAATGAACGCTAGACGTGACCTTTAGCTTTGTGCTGGACACTGTCTGGCTTTATGTAACATGAGAAAATGAAGCAGAACAGGAGTGAATGAAACATCCGATCACGTAATGAAAGCTATCATCAGCTCGAGCAGACGTGTGTGTGTGTGTGGGATGCAGACGTGTGCTGTCCTTCAGGCTTGTCTGCACACTCTTATTAGGGGCCTCGCTGCCAATACACAAGCGCAAAGTCCTTATAAACAAGGTCTGACTGTCCTTGATGCACAGAATACAAACAGACGAGTGGAAAGATAGAGAGAGACGGGCAAGTGGAGTGTTACGACGCTTAATGGAAACGCTAAGCCAAATGAGCATTTTGCACAAAAAACCCCAAGCTTTGCTGAGTTTGCTTTGCCAAAATCTTCAGTCTGTCCTGCATTTTTTTAGGTTTGAGAACTGTTAGCTTTAGCAAGAAAACATGACTAGTCATTATTGACTAGCTGCGGTAGCGCCAACCCGCTAATACAGTTACTCAAGTCGAGAACAGTTGGGGCGGATGGTGGCGTAACGGTAGGGCGTTCGCCTCGTGATCAGAAGATCGCAGGTTCAAGTCCAGGGCCGGTCAAGTTACCACTGAGGTACTCATGAGCAAGGTACCGTCCCCAAGCACTGCTCCCCGGATGCCCGTTACCTGCCCACTGCTCCCTCACGGATGGGTTAAATGCGGAGGCCACATATCGTTATGGTGCACTGTGTGCTGTGCTGTGGTGTGTTCACAATGACCAATAATCACTTAACAGGCTAAGCGCAGGCTACGAGGCTAAACGTGTCAGTTCACGAATTAGCAAAGCGAGATGTTTAAAGTCTAAACCTCGAGTCCAGGCTTGCGTAATTACGTTGACTAAAAACCCACCAGAAGCTGTTTTATTTTTGGTGTGGATTATGATGTTTGTGAGCGATTTGAGACGTAAGCTGCGAGGTGTGTTGACGTGTCTCGTTGTGTTTGGATTGTTTTCGAATGAGGTTTTGAGAAATTGTTTTTTTTTTTATTGTTCTACTGATTCAAAAGCTATTGATTGTCTTTTGTTTGATAATAAAGCTAAAGGTCAGTCTCAAGTAATAATTGGGGGATTGTAGCTAATTAACGACGAAGAGCTAGAGAGTGTGTGTCTGTGTGTCTATCTGTTTATCTGTCTATCGTAAGAATTGTGTGTGTGTGTGTTAGTGACAAGTCCATCAGTAGGGGGTGTGTCCGGAGCGTGTGTGTGTGTGTGTGTCTGTGTGAGGGGGGTCTGTGTTGCCCCTCTGCCCCATGAGCAGATCCCCTGTGTGGGGTTTTGGCTTGATGAAAAGACTCTTCTGCCATGAGAGTGACCTGCACAGTGGTCAGTGGTCAATAACGCTGTGTGTGTGTGTGTGTGTTGGGCATACATAAAGAACCTTTGTTACATTAACATGTTCAACTGATTCAAACTGAGTCTATTAACAGAATCTATCTATGTATCTGTTAGTCTTTATGCCACATTCTCTCTCTAACGCACAACAAATTCTTTCTTTGCTGTTTTTCTCTCTCACACACGCTGACCTTGTGACTGCTTTCAGTGATGTGTGTGTGTGTGTTTGTGTGTGTGTGTTGCTTCACTGATCTAGTTTGAAGGCCTCTTTTTCAAGGCTGTCCTCCCAAACACAGCACCACCTGCAACACACACACACACACGTTGAAAATGCTTCCATATAAATGTGTGACGCATGTGTAATGGTTCGTATAAGACTAACTGAGACAATGATTGTCAGTGTGTGTGTGTGTTCATGAGGGAAGAACATATTTTCTCGTATAAAGTGCAAATCTCACAAATGTGTGTGTGTGTGTGTGCGTGTGTGTGTGCCTGAGGTCTGACTCAACCTGTGTTGAGAGAGTAGAGTATAAACACACTGTACGCTCATCTCTCTCTCTTTTCTTAATTATACCATAAGCTCTGGAGGCGATTCTACAGCTTGAGAGTTATCGAGAGGAATGCGTGTATGTGAGAGGTGTGTGTGTGTGTGTGTGTGTGTGTGTGCTCTTATCTATGTAGGTTTGAAACATTCCTTCCTGTTTTGTGTTCTCTATTTGCTGACAGTAGAGAGAGCCTCCAAGCTGTTCCTGCTGCTATCTCGTGTAGACACACACACTGCATTCACACATAGTGTTACTTTAATACGAAGGAGGCATACAGTGGTGGCTTAAGACGTTTGCACAGTACTGTATGGACCCAGAAACGCTTTAAACATCTTTTTTATTACATCTGCAAAGTTATGTATAGTTGCAATTGTTTTCACGTCTCAAAATCGAGACGATTTCAAAATAGATTCTTAAATATTTCTGACTGTATTCGAGATGTTCGCTTGCGTCATTTTTAACAGCATAATAAAAGCACAAGCTCACTTCTAGGACGAAAGTAACAGTGCTAAGACATGGTTCCGTGATGATTCATGTAGTTTTTCCTCAAACCTGAGGCAATAAATTGTCTTCTGGCATGTTTTGGATGTGTGACGCTCACGTGGCTCCACTCGTCCTCGCTCTGCTCTCTTTTCGCCCCATTCCTCTATATGTCTCCGCCACATTTACTCGGCTGTAAAGTTTAGCGCTTGGCTAATTTGTCCAAACACGGTGGAGTGGACGTATGAAAGCGAGTTTGAGGGGTTTTATGGGAGAGTCAACAGGAGCGAGACGTGTGGGAGACAGGGAGGAGTGTGTTACAGTTTCTCTCTCTCTCTCTTTTTTTCCGTAGTCTTACTCAGGGAATGTTTTCCTAAACCCAGTGACATTTGCTTTTCTCCATTTCATTAATTCTTCTTCTTCAAACTATCGGTTTAAGACATATGTTTAGGTTTGAAATTTGTACTACTAGAGGAAATGATGAGATTTCACGACTACAAGCTTGTAAATGTTCTGACGTTTCTCTTTAAGCAGACACAGCTTAGCAAATCTTCAAACTGGCTTAACCAGCTTAGTTGTTGAACCCTTGACCAGCTTTTAACCATCTAATCGTCTCAACCAGCTTTAAAGAATAACGTGTCGCCTTTAGCAGAGTTCTTTGTGCTTCTAGGAGCAGGAATTCACGTTTTCAAATCAACACAAGCATCCATAAAAGGGGTATGTGCAAATATTTGACCAAGGAGCTGGACTTTTTTGCATTCGGACTGAAATAGAGGGCAGTCAGCAATGAGGAAAGAGTTGGTCCTGATTTTAGAGTTAGATCAGGACATGCAGGAGAAATAGAAAGTTCTGGAAATTTCCAGGTGTCCTTGCTGTTGAATCAAAATGTGTTAAAATATTAGATAATGTCTGTATGCGTGTGTTGTTTAGGTAATGTGTCACTGTGCAAGTGTATTTTTGCATGCTCTTGTGTAGGGGATGATGCAAGCGTGCATGCATTTGTTCATGTGTGCATTTGGGTAGGCACATGCATTTGTGTATAAGCATGTGTGTGTGCGCGCTTGTGTTTGGATTCATGCACATTTGTGTCAGTTTTATCTCCCTTGTGTTGTCTGCTGTGTGTGTGTGTGTGTGTGTGTGTGTGTGTTTACCTGATCAGATACTTGTTGAGCCGTTATCAGACTCAGTGTCTGTCTCCTGCACCTCCCCCAACATGATGCACTGTCTCTGGGTCAGCAGGGTAACTAAACACCCTCTCTTACCCACACACACACACACACACACTAAATAAAAAAATAGTTAGAAATAGGTTTTAATTTGATGGCTTGTTATCATCCTGTTCCCTCTGACAAGCCTCTATAGGTCACAGCAAAGGGAAATCTGACATTTTGTGAGTTTAATAAGACCATTTTGCTATCGCTTTGCTAACAGAGAAGCTTTGCTGTGAATTTGCTACACAGACAAGCAACTTTCTCTTTTCCGCCTTATCGGGTTGAAAGTTTAACAGCAGCAGCCCGAATCGACAAGCCGCTTGTGTGCCTGGTTGTGAGATGTTTGCTTTTGGAGGGACCACAGTTCACGAGTGACGTGGCCGCTAACATCTGCTGCTGCAGTTCTGCTGTCAAAACATCGGCAACACAACTATTTTTATGCATGTGAAAGGTTTGAAGCTATAGTAAATGCCCAATAAAAACGGAAAAGGGGTCGTATTTTTAACTCTTAAAACTCAGTGGAGCTGGAAGATTAAAAATGCCAAAGAAGTACGGGGAAATAATAATACAACTTCATCTGTCAGGGTCACGAGGACTGGAGCCTATCCTGGGACTTTGGGCATGAGGCGTTGACCAACCCTGGGTGCGCGCCAACACACCACAGGGCACAAACACACTCACAGTCGCACCAATAGGAGCTCTTAAGGGTAAACAATCAACCTACAGCACATGCTTTTGGACTGCGGGAGAAAACGTGTGCCAACACAGGGAGAGCACTCAAACTCCACACAGAGAAACCTTATGGCCGACCTGGGGATCCCCCACTCCTCGTCGCCGTTGAGTGTCTGTTAGACGCTGTAAAACCAAGGTGAAAGTGAGTGATCGTTTGTCATTGTGAACGCAGCACAGCAGACAGTGCACCACAACCACTGCTACCCGGGCAGCACCTCGTTCATGAGTACCTTACTGGTTCCTTTACCAGTCCGGAATTCGAATCATGACCTTCCAGTCACAGGGCAAACTCCCTAACCGTTATGCTACTAACTGCCAAGACCAGGTGGGTGTGTAAGTGCAGCCTGGGGTTTCATTTCCTCTGAGAGATGCTTCTGTTAATCCAGGATGGAGGAATCGAATTTTAAGAGCTTTCCCTCTCTCCTCTCTCTCTCAATGTCCTGTATAATTACTGCAGGATAATGTGGTGTTAGAACTTGTCTTCTACAACGTACATTAATCTGAAGGGATGCTGGGAACGTTGGGGAGGGGGTTGGCATGTCTTGCTGGGTGTGTGTGTGATGTATTTTATGCCATACACCTGTAGACGGGGCGTTCTTTCTGGAGACCATGAATGTCTTTTTGCTTTGATGTCTCATGCATTAAAACTAAAAAATGGCTCTAAGGAATGTCCCCAAAAGAAGAGTGAAGGAAACGTATGTGAGTTTGACTCTGCGTATTTCATGTTAACCTTTGACCTACGGAGGGGTTGTAAACTTCCCATATGTATTCCGTTAGACGTTAAACCAGGCATGGCATGAGGATCAAGGATCGAGAGCTGGAGGGGGAGGCATTCTCTCTTCTCTCAGGTGTCTATGTGTGTTAGTGCGTCCGAAAAATCTAACACGCCACGCAAGAAGTGAGCGATTCATTGGTCATTGTGAACACACCACACGACGCTACACCACAATACACAGTGCACCGCGACCAAATGTGACCGCTGCGTTTGACCCATCCGGGAAGCAGTGCTTGGGGAGGGTACCTTGCTCATGAGTTCCTCAGTGGTACCTTTACCAGTCCAGGACGTGAACTGGTCAGAGGGCCAACCGGTCACTCTGGCGCTGTTTTGGGCAGCTGTTTTGTGCAGGAAAATGTGTGGAGAATGAAGGCCAGAACTAAGGGTTTGGGGAAAGTCTGGACTAGATTACAGTACACACACACACACACACACATATAAACACACAGAGTCAGTGTTCTGGTTATTGCCTCCTCATGGCAGCTGTGTAGCCTTCAAACAAAAAAGGAGGTGTCACTGTGACCTTTACCCTTTAACCCCGGGCATCTCAGCCTCAGGGTCAGCGACGTCTTCAGTCTTTGGACTCAGCCTGGTGAACCTTGAACTCTGCTCTGAACTCGGTTTAACGAAAGGGCCGGAAGAGCAACAGTGCGTAGCTATGGCACAGCACCTGTGTGTGTTTAACTGTGTTTGTCTCAGTTGCTGGCATTGCGTACATTTTTTGATTTTCGATTCGATTTCTAGGTGAAAAACTAGCCATTCATCAGCATCCAACCAGCATCCAGCATGTGTCCCGGCTCTCGTTTGAACACTTGCAGAGAGGGTTAAAGCCTCCAACATTTAAGATTCTTTATTGCTTAGATACACAAGCACGACATGGGTACGTGGGTGGTTTGTTTGGACCAGCAAATAACCATCGGATGCAGAATTGGAGAAGGTTCGATCCCTGGATTGACCGTGGGGTCTGTCAGTGTTGAGTTCTCCAGGTTCTCCGGTTTCCTCCGACAGTAGATTGATTGGTGACTCTAAATTGGTGTCAGTGTGAGTGTATGTGCCCTGCGGTGTGTTGCTGCTCATCCAGGGTTGGTCCCTGCCTTGTGCCCGTAGTTCCACGATGGGCTCCGGTCCCCATGACCACGAACAGGCTTTTCTGTGAAATGACGACTCTACGAAAGCTACGCGACATTCTGAGCAACTTATTTTCACGCTAAACTATCAATACTATCAATGTTTCAGGGAAACCACAACGCAACAAAGAAACAAAACCAAAATTTACAGTAAATGTAACGTCGATTGGCAACACGAAGCACGCCGACAGCCGAAATATCACATCGTTATCGGAATATGAGATTTTTGATTATATCGCACAGCCGTATTTCAAACCTCATGCCACGTGTCACATTGAAAGTCATGTTAAAATGAAATATCGCAGTAATCTTAAATCTCAGCTCACTTCTTTCCGTCGTCTTTGAATCCAGTGTTTTCTCTGGTTGCTATTTATAACTCAGTGATGTATAACATCGGGAGTCCGGCTCCGCTTACCAGCTGTTTACAGTAAACCGTCCAGCGTCTGACCGAGCCTGAGTTCATCTTAGAGGCGAACCACGAGACGCTCAGAAGACTTTCCAGTCCTAAAAAGCCATGAGTGTTTACGTCACCTCTCTGAAATTTGCCGTGTTGAGATTTTAGCCCAGATTTAACTCAATTTAACTTGATGTTGAATTTTACAATTTAAAGTTCCCCAAAATTCAAATGTCTGTTTTATATCGTTATTATTTTTTACAATTGTAGCCTTACTGCCATTTCACGCAGTTGTGCCGTCCCGACGGCACATGTTGGGAATTTTTACTGGAATGTTTTTTGGGGTTCCTTGAACAGCCTTGGAGCCCTCAAGGCTGCAGAAACAAGGCTTCGATTGATGAGGGTTCTAGCAGCATGGGGCTAGCGACAATGCTTTGGTTGTTTTCCCAGAAACAAACAGGGTGAGAATTGGGGGGGGAAAAAAAAAACAGAAGACGTCTTGTCCGGATTAACAGCGTGGCGATTGTGGCTCGGCATCGTGAGAGTCATGTGATGCTCTGTGAGAACTTGGTTTATTACATTCCGGTGTGGAAAAAAAAGTTGTTTTTACTCTTTGTCACGCTCTAGAGTGTAAACAGCCCAGAAACTTCATTTCATGATCAATACATTTTCGTGATCAATAGGGTCGGGGTTAGAGTTGAAAGGAATCGATTGGAAATGGTTTCATCTCATTGTGATATCGTTGTGATTCAAATCAATATAATATCGTATCGTGATTTACACTCCTGTTTGGTGAATTGGTCCAGCTGCTTGTCCCTCTCTCTCTCAGCAGTAAGACAAGCAGCTCTGCTTCAGATTTAAATCTCCAGCAGCTGCTCTCTGGACGCCGCTGACCCGCAGCTGGACCGAATTAAGACTCTGCCTCTCCTCCGCAGTCACGCTGCTAAAGAAGCTTCCAGAAGCAGCTCACGTTTACAATGTACCCCTCCGCCAAATCTGTCACGCTGAAGCCGTTTCACAGCCGTCTCGGTTTAGGCAGCTACTTCAGTCTTAGTTTTTGGGTGACGCTTGTTATTTTTAGCTTAATTTTAGCCGCAGAGTGCGTCCCGATACATTATATCAATATTATTGGCAATGATTTGATGTATACCGATATTACCAATTCTGCTACGATACGATTTGCTTGGACTCGTTGATCGTTCCATAAACGTATCGATGTATCGTTACACCCCTAGTTACTTCCTTTGTAGTTTTGGTCGACAAAAAGTATTCACAGTTTATGTTCGACCACTAGGTTGTGGGTTTAGGGCTTCAGTTTGGGTACAGCTGGGATTCCGTCTGCACAATCCGACCAATCGCGGGGTTGCGTCGCTTAAATATTTAGACAAACTAGATGCATTTCGAATGTCCCATAGTCCGCAAGTTTCATTATGGCTTTATTATCTAAGATCTACTCTTTGCTGACAGAAATTTTTTTGGGCTGCAAGTCGTCTTTGAAGCTTCCACCTGTTTTTCTTTTCTTTACTTTTGACCTCGGCAATGCATATTTAAGGCGGCGAGAGGAGGAACGAGCTCTTTACAGGAGCGTCTGCATGGAATGTGTGAGGGCTTTGCAGAAATATGTGCTAATGGTCATCGTATGACAGTGCGGGAGGTTTGTGGGCAGTACGTCATGTGAAAATATTTTCTGCAATCTGCGTGTGCGTGTGAAAGAGAAGTATCGATATCAGCAAGTTTCCATCTTAATAGAATGCCATTCATGCTTTTGGTCCGGCTCACCCACTACTGACCGCAAACACGGAGAATAAAAGGCAAAATGTCAGGTCAGAAAGAAAGGAAGGAGGAAAAATTTATTCGTAAAACCAACTGATCTCTGATATTATTTACTGCTTATTTGAGATTTGTTATTAGGTAAGAACTGTGAAAAAAATATATACAGTATATTTTACGCAAACATTCTAATCCCACCCTCCTGCGCCCAAACATGTTTGTTTGTGTTTCTCCGTCGCTAAGATTCCACGCATTCCTACCCAGAAGGCTTTGAGGATGAGCCAGACGAGCGCTTAGCGCCAGCCTCCTGTTGGAAATGGACTGTCGCAAGTTAGCTAAGGTGACTAGCATGCTAGCGATGTTGGCTAACTTGCTAGCTACATGCTAGCTAGCTGAAAGAGTCAGTGTTTCTAGCATTTGGCTGATGTTTTATTATTTCATGTTTTTTAAATCACGAAGAGGCGACACCGCACCACAAACACTAATGCGAAAGGAATCGACTGGAAGTCGTATCGTCGTCGCGATATCGCCAGACGTCAGATCGTCGTGATTTAGGTCGATGTAATATTTGCTCCAGAATGTTATAGCAATTTTAGGCTTGCGCAAGGTATGGTAGCTACATGTGTAAGAAAGGGCACGAGAAGAGAAGAGAAGAAAGGGAAAGAGAGTGAAAGAGAAGAGTATAGAAGAATGAGAAAGAGAATAGAGGAGGAAAGAGATGAGAAAAGAGAGGAAGAAAAGAAAGGTTAAGCGAAGAGAAGAGAGGGGACGAGAGGAAAAAAGAGAAGGGAAGATAGATGGGAAATAGAGGGAAGTGAAGGGAATAAAGGAATAGAGGAGAGGAAAAGAGGGAATTGAAGAGAAGTGTAACGTTGCTGGTTTCTCAGTGGTTTCTCACACCAAGAGGCCCGTAATTAGCGTGTCTTCTGGAGATAGACGAGGCCTCCGTTTCCCACGCACACCTGGTCATGTTTCTGACCCTCTCACAGGTCACAGGTCGCCGCGGGGTCGAGTTTTGGGATGAAGGTTAGGCGTTTTGTCCTCCGCTGGTCCGAGTCGCTGCCGCTGTTGCAGAAGAGAGTTGGGCCAGATGTTCTGGAACTCTCTACGATAAACCCTGCAGCACTTAGTCCAGAGAGGAAGGTACACATCACTGTGGCGAGAGATAAGTACAGACGCAGAAAAGAGAGAAAAGAAAGGAGGACAAGGGAAGAAAAGAGAAGGAAAGAGAGGAGAAGGGTGGAGAAAAGAGGAGAAAACAGGAGGGAAGAGGGATATATATGAGAAACAGAGGAGTGATATATCCACAAGCAGAACACAGAGGAAGAGAAAAGAGGAACAGAGGAGACATGCAGAGAAGAGAAAAGAAAGGAAAGAAGAGACGAAAAGAGAGGAGCGGGGAGGGAAAAGAAGAAAGGAAGAGAAAAGTAGAGAAGAAAAGGGGAGGAGATGAGAAAGAACGGAAAGAGAAGTGGAGGGATGAGAGTAAAAAAGAATGGAAGAAGTAGAGAAAAGAGAACAAATGAAGGGGAGGAGAAGGAAAAGAATGAGAAGAGAAATAAATGAAGGAAGAAGGAGGGATGAGAAGAAAGAGAAAATGGGAAGAAGAAACAACAAAGAAGAGATGAGAAGGGAAGAGAAATAAGGAGAGGGGAGTTGTGAAGAAACGAGAAAAGAAGGAAGAGAAAAGGGAAAAAGAAAACAAAAAGAAGATGTGAGATTAGAAGAGAAGAGGGGGATGAGAAGAAATGAATGATGATCATTCTCTCCTTCCCTCTATCCCTCCATCTCTAACCTTCCATCCCTCCATCTCTCCATTCCTCCATCCATCTATCTCTATTCCTCCATCCCTCTCTCATCCATCCATCCATCCTTCTCTCCTTCCCTCTATCCCTCCATCTCTAACCCTCCATCCCTCCATCCCTCCATCTCTCCATTCCTCCATCCCTCCATCTCTAACCCTCCATCCCTCTCTCATCCATCCATCCATTCATCCTTCTCTCCTTCCCTCTATCCCTCCATCTCTAACCCTCCATCCCTCCATCTCTCCATCCATCTATCTCTATCCCTCCATCCCTCTCTCATCCATTCATCCTTCTCTCCTTCCCTCTATCCCTCCATCTCTAACCCTCCATCCCTCCATCTCTCCATTCCTCCATCCATCTATCTCTATCCCTCCATCCCTCTCTCATCCCTCCATCCCTCCATCCCTCTCTCATCCCTCCATCCATCCATCCTTCTCTCCTTCCCTCTATCCCTCCATCTCTAACCCTCCATCCCTCCATCTCTCCATTCCTCCATCCATCTATCTCTATCCCTCCATCCCTCTCTCATCCATCCATCCATTCATCCTTCTCTCCTTTCCTCTATCCCTCCATCTCTAACCCTCCATCCCTCCCTCCATCTCTCGATTCCTCCATCCATCTATCTCCATCCCTCTCTCATCCCTCCATCCATCCATCCTTCTCTCCTTCCCTCTATCCCTCCATCTCTAACCCTCCATCTCTAACCCTCCATCTCTCCATCCCTCATCCATCCATCCATCCATCCTTCTCTCCTTCCTCGAGACGCTCTTCCATCAGTGGCGCTGTGTGTTTACGGCCAGCGTCACGTGCGGCGGTGACACTTTAACTGGTGCAGTAAAAACCGAGCCGGCGGCTATTTCTGAGTCTGTTTAGACTGCGCTGACGAAAAAGTCCAGCCGCCTTCGTCACATTTCGCCTTGCAGCCTTACGACGGGATTTCACAAGCCGCGCGCGTTTATCACGTTGTGTCAAACTGGACGCGAAGATTTTCCAAACCACTTGCATTAAAAGGCTTTTAACATTTTCTGGCCTTATTTGGCTTTTAATTCAAATTCCTACATCACCCACACTGACGAAGCACAAACGCCCTGATGTCGAGAAAAGAAGAGATGAAGGGAGGAGAAGGGATGGAAGGAGAGGACTGGGAAAGAAGGAGAAGAGAGGAGAAGAGAGATGTAGAAAAAACGAGGGAAGAGAAGAGAATGAAAAGGAGGAAAAGATAAAGAGGAAGAGAAGAGAGATGTGGGGAGAAGAAGAAAAGGGAAGGGAGGTGAAGAGAAAATAAGGGAATAGAAGAAAGAAGAAGGGAAGACAAGAGAGGGGGAGAGGAAGAAGGAGGGAAGGGAAAGGAGAGAGAAAGACAGAAGAGAAGAAAAGAGAAGAGAAGAAAGACGTAGAGAAAAGAAGGAAAGAGAAGAAAGGAGGATGAAAGAAAAGAGAGGGGTAGAGAAAGAAGGAAAAGGAAAAGAGAGAGGGAGGAAGAAAAGAAAAGAGGGAAGGGAAGATAAGTGAAATATATTAGAAACAGAAAAAACAAGACAGGAAGAGAAGAGAAAAGAGGGAAGATAGAAGGCTGGAGAAGAAAACAGAAGAGAAGAGAAAAGAAGGAAAGAGAAGAAAAGAGAAAGGGGGAAGAGAAAAGAGATAAAAATGAAAAGAAGGGAAGAGATGGAAGAGAAGAAAAAGGAGGGGAGGGGAAGAGAAAGATAGGAGGAGAAAGGGAAGAGAAGAAAGAGGAGGGAAAGAAAATAGACGGGGAGAGGAAGAAGGGAAGAGAAGAAAAGAGACAGGGAGAGGAAGAAGGGAAGAGAAGGGAGGGGAAGAGAAAGATAGAAGGAAAAAGGGAAGAGAAGAGAGAACAGGGAAAGAAAAGAGATGGGAGGGGAAGAGAAAAGAAGGGAAGAGAAGAGAAGGGAGGGGAAGAGAAAGATAGAAGGAGAAAGGGAAGAGAAGAAAGAAGAGGGAAAGAAAAGAGACGGGAGGGGAAAAGGGAAGAGAAGAAAAGAGAGGGGAAGAGAAAGATAGGAGGAGAAAGGGAAGAGAAGAAGGAAGAGGGAAAGAAAAGAGACAGGGAGAGGAAGAAGGGAAGAGAAGAAAAGAGAAGGGAAGAAAAGAGAAAGGGAGGAGAGAAGAGAGATGAATTGAAAAGAAAGGATGAGATGGAAGAGTAAGAAATGGTAAGAGTAGAAGAAAAGAGATGAGAAGAGAAGAAAGGAGGAGAAATGGAAGCAGCAGCGTTCCTCTGAGATCCTCTTTTCTTATCTCTTCCGCTACCAACGACTGCGGAAAAGACGAGTGTAAACAGGACGTCGAAATCTCTGCTCGTTTGACGACTCGTTAGCGCTGCACGGCTTGTAATTATCCCTCCTCGAGAGCGAGCAGCGCTGGAATTTTCCACCGCTTACGGGACAGCCCTGAAATATTCCTCTTCATTAAGTCGCCGCTCGTTTGTTTGTTATTTTACTAGCGGTTTCCTGACTCCGAGTTTCTCCAGCACGCCGACGTTAGACTCCACTGTAGCTCACGCTTACCGTCGCGTAAAACCCCTCGCGGCTGTTTGAGTAGTCTTTTGACATTTTAAAATCAAATCTGTGAAGTGAGTACCTCAGTGGTACCTTTACTGGTCCGGGACTCGAACTGGCGACCTTCCGATCATGGGGCAACATCCTAACCATTATGGTACCAGCTGGTAGGAAACGAGCCAAGGTGCAGTTGATGCTGCAAACCAGTACTAGTACCAGTACCACCCTCCCCACCCCCTTTCCACAGAAGATTTAAAGTGAAACTGGTCCGTGGTGCCAAAAAGTTATAATGGATAAGGCACTGCCTCCTAAACCGAGGATAGTGGGTTCAAGTCCCATGTTTGGCACTCGTCTTGGCACAGTTGGTAGCGTAACAGTTAGGGAGTTGGCTCCGTGAACGGACGGTCACCAAGTTTAAGTCCCGGTACCACTGAGGTACTCATGAGCAAAGTACCGTCCCCAAGCACTCCTCCTTTAGCGCTGAGAGAGCTGCCCACTGCTCCTTACACCACTGTTCTTTGGTGAACGGAATTCCGTAATTCTGTTCGCTAGAAAGGTTCTACGAACGCTTGAAGAACGTAACAGACTGATTTCAAAGATGGACTTTTGGTTCTCTCTCAGCGTCTCTCTTTAAGTCAAACCATCTGGAACCTCCCACCTTCATGCATGACTAATGGCAAAAATACGAGCCGCAATCGGGAGGCCGAGCGCCCGCCATCCGTGCGGTGTGCGGGTATGCAGGGTGTGTAAGTGTGTGTCTGTATACCTGCATGTGTGCGCCTGCCTCCCTAAGCCTCCTAAGCTTCAGGATTCTGGTACGATGGCGTGAAACCACAAGCCTGAATCCCTCCAAACTCATCCCCTCCCGACCAGAAGATAGCCAGCGTTCCCAGAATCCCGTCCGTAACTCCGGCTCCGCTCGTCTCCCAAACCCTGATTAACCCAAATCTTTATAGCTTCTTACATTCCTTTATGCCTGTTAACTTAAGACAGCAATCCTCCTTGTCGTCTAAACAGCTCTTTAAAAGCGACCGCTACGTCAACCTGCGCCGTCTGGTTTATCACGCCTCCGTCCTGCTCAATTCTTTCATAGGTCACCGCGTTTTGACCCCTGGCTGTTTGGGTCTGATTCCGACGACGACGACGGCTTCAAAGAGTCTCGTGCCCTACGAGCTGAACGTGATGAGGAATGGGGAGGGGAAGATGAAAGTGAGAGATGAAAAAGACGTTGCGGCGGGGGAGAGCGGCTGAGTTTTAATTGGACCGGTGCCGGACAGATAAAGATGGGCTTAAAAGTCATCTCTTGTCCAGGAAGGTCACCAGGATTCCCGTTTGATGCTGGTCAAGACTGGTCAAGAACCCCGAGACTGTCCACTGTGAGGACAGGCAGATGGTGATCTCATGGATGTCTTTCTCTCGCTCTTTGTTTAATACTAGCGTGTTTGTGCGGAATATTACTGAACAGTGCTGCAAGAACCGAATGACTACTTGATCTAAAAATCATAAACATTATTGGATGAAGGAGAATAAGCCTTCTCTCTCTCTCTCTATTTTTCTCCTCCTTTCTCTCTTTTGTTGTCTTAAGCTCCATTCCTCCATTCATTTGGTCGCTAGACATGAGTCATGGGAGTCATCAGAGATTATGCAGAATTTCCATGGTGGATTCGCTATGCACGTGTGGTTGCTCTCTTTGTCTGTTTTTCTCCGAACCACTTTGTAGACCAGATACAACTGCTGGAACACGTGGTAGCATAACAATCAGGGAGTTGAACCCATGATCAGAAGGTACCAGTCAGGTACTCGTGAGCAAGGTATCGTCCACAAGCACTGCCAAAAAGGGTGCTGCCAATCGCTGCCCCTTCACCGATGGGTCAAATGCAGAGGTAACCTTTCGTTGTGGAGCACCTGTGTTCTCTCCATGATCGGAAGGTTGCTGGTTCGAATCCCAGACTGGAAAAAGGTACCGCTGAGATACTCATGAGCAAGATACCGTCCCCAAGCACTGCTCACCGGGGGCCTCCTGCGTCAATTCACTTACTACAGCAGACCAGATCTATCACTGTAGCTTGCACTCACACCACCTGCAGTTCAGACAGGGTTGATTCCTACTAGTTTAGCTGATCGCTGCTATTAGAGGTGATGGTGGCACCAACAGGAGGCGCCGTCATGTGGTTGGTTTGGAACCCAGTGTGCCACTGCAGTGACAGGGACATCGCACTGTAGAAATGGTGCGACGCAAAAGAGTTCCGGACTGAAGGCTTCCTGCGGCATCTTTCTAAAAGAGTGGTGTTCAACTCCAATCATGGTTCCAAAACCACCAACAATCCTCGCCGACTCCAGCCATACGTCTAGTTTTTGGCGAGCTACAGTCAGTGACGGCGCAGGACGTGAATCAAGGGAAACGTAGCCCGCGTTTGTTGGACGTAGAAATGAGATATACTTGGACTTTAATGTGAATGGAATAGTGAAGTGGCCTTGGTTGTTTGAGAGTGTGCGACGGAGTGTGTGTGTGTGTGTGTGTGTATACACCGTGTGAGATTTATGTCAGCTCTCAAACACTATAAACACACAAGTGGTGAGATCAGGGCGTGTAAAGGCAGCACTGTGTAGCAGAACACACACAACACACACACGTAAAGGAATGTCAGCACTTGGATCTAAATCTGATGTATGGTCTACTCGCATGACAGATCTCCAGCAGACACGCAGACACACACTCACACAAATGCATGCACTAATATGCACACACACACACACACACACACACCAGTTTTCTAGCCTTGACTTGTTTTAACACATCAAAAATTAGAGGTTCTGTGGTTTGTCATCTCTCTCTCTTTCTTTACACTTAAGTTCGTACAAAACACATCACCAACACACACCTGCTGCATTCAGTTCTACAAGAATATTTTGTGTGTGTGTGTGTGTGTGCTTTTCCACAAATACACACACACACACACACATACACACACACTCAAAAAAACGTGGCCTATAGGGCAGGCAGTAAAGTCTGTACCTCGAGAAATGTAACTCAAACCGGCTGGATCAAGATTGAGATGTAGATTAGATGTAGACACAGACAATACTAACACACACACACACACACACAGGCTAACATCCTGTAATAACACTACAGAGGAGTCGCTCCTTAGCTTGTGTCAGCACCTTGACTGTTTTACAGCGACGTCCTGCTCTATGCAGTTACACTTAATCACCTCCCTGGCCTAATGCTGTGTGCGTGAGTGTGTGTGTGTTGTACAGTCATGTAGTGTTGTTCGGTTACAAACCTCACTTTTCTTGATTCCAAAGAACTAAATCTACGGAGAAAAGTGTTGTGAAATGCACACAGCAATGTTGATCGTGGGAATGACGAGAGCTTGGTCACCTCACATGCAGCCAGTAAGCGGTGAATATTAAATCAGCAAGAACATACATTCAATTAAACATATATTTTAAAAAATAATAAAGCAAAATAGAGAAAAGGATATAAAATGCATTAAAGATGATTTTGTACTACTTTTCAATACTGTACGCCCGTAAAATCGAACGAAAAAGGCACTAACTCAACATGTAAAGTTTTTCAATATCATGTAATGTTTTGTGATTCAAATTTCTGCCTTTATAACGAGTGAGTGAATCTGAAATATTGACAAAAGCCAGTTGAAGCTCGTGAATGTTCTCTTATAGCGTTTATTTGTAGAAGATCTTAAACTGATAAGCGGAAGAAGGCAGTAAAACCCCCACCCCGTGTGTGTGTGTGTGAGTGAGTGTGTGTACGTGTTGAAAGACGGCAGGATAAGGGACGCCTGTTGATGGCTCTTGTGCGCAATTCCCATTAGCTGAACGCTTGCATTGTCTGTGTGTGTGTGTGTGTGTGTGTGTGTGTGTGTGTGTGGGTGTGTGTGTGGGTGTGTGTGTGTGTGTGTGTGTGTGTGTGTGTGGGTGTGTGTGTGTGTGTGTGTGGGTGTGTGTGGGTGTGTGTGTGTGTGTGTGTGGGTGCCATGGGTGTTTAACCAATTGTCTCTAATCATATAGCTAAGAAAGCGCAGTTTTCTTTCAGACTACGTGAAGCATCAGCAGCCTCTTAAAACTAATACAGCGAGATGATGATGATAATGAAAGCAATAAATAATATGTATGTGTAACCAATAATAATAATAATAATATGTGGCTCGCTTTAAAACCGTTTTTAATCGATTTTTAAGATTTTCGGGTAAGAATGACGATCATTGCGTTTTCATGAATAAAATTGACAATAATACTAATAATAATAATTGGTATTACATTATTATTATTATTATTAATATTATTATTATTATTATTATTGTCGATTTTATTCATGAAAAATGACC
>JAVGVS010000936.1:42500-56521 GCA_032718565.1 Distichodus sexfasciatus
TCCTTTCACCCTTGCCGTCCTAAAACTATCCGTGGAATGCACTGATCCCTTCGCTCCGACCCGACTCTCCCCTCGCCACCCCACCCCCCACCCCCCAACCTGCCTTCCAACCGACACCAGCGAAAGTGGCCTACGTCGCCTTTGAGTTGTTCTCCTTAAACCCAGGTTTTAAAGTGTTGGAAAGATTTGCGAGCAGGCAGTAAGACAGGACGCCTTTTTCTTACGGGTCCTCACTCACACTGATCAAAGGCTTCCCCTCGGTGCCGTTAAGCGGCGGCGGCGAGGTTTACGAACTTATCCACCGAGAAGGAGGCGCCTCTGATGGAAAAGGATCTTCTCTGGGAATGGCAGTTGAAGATTCGCAAACTTAGGTTGAAACGGTTTTGCTTTTCTAGCTGGGTTTGGGAGGGTTACTTTAAAAGTAGAACGCGATACTAAAGTAATGTTACTCCACCGCTTTCCGTCACTTTTTATTTACCTCACTGCCAATCTAGAGAGTCAGATGTCAAAGATATGTAATGGAGCACTCAGGAACTCCCACCAAAATGTGTGTTCCCAATCCCCTTGTGGCATTTGTGAAGAGTGTAAGTGGTGTTGAGTTCTAATTTAGGGGGAAGGGAACCAAACCTGCCCAGATCCCCAGCTGGAGGGTAAAAGCTACCCCCTTCCAAACCTCCGACCCACACCCCTTTATCCCCTGAGGGTGGGGCAACAGATTACCGAGCAGGAATGGTGGACTTTTGACTCCTGCCTTGAGAGCTTGAATCCAAGGCACCTGGACGTCTTCTAGATTCTTGTGGATGTTTCACCTCTCATCCGAAATGCTTTTAAAGTTCAGCTTTTCCGTTGAGAGGTCAAGCTAAAAGACCTCCTTCAATTCAAGCTTTCATGGCTACCATGTCCTGGGCGACTGAGAACCTACACAGACATTTGACTCTTGTGACACCGCTGAGCCAATGGTGGAATAAACTCCCCTGTCTTTCAACGGTCTTTAAACTGGCCGTCTTATCTTCCCCCTGGGGGGAGGTCAGGAAATTACATTGGAAGGTCTGTGCTTGTAATCGAATGATTCGGTCTCTGGTCAGCCTCTCTGAGGTAACATTTTATTTAGACCAATTAAGGTTCAGGCTCCTGTGAATGCCTCAAACCACACAGGAATTAAATCAGATCGACAAGAGTTCTATTGTTGGTCTCAGTGAAATGATAAAAGCCTGATTGGACAGGACATGCTGTTTCCAAAAGGGGCAATGCAGGAGAGTTTATCAGGACAGAAATGAACATTTTAGCATCAATGAAATGTTTGTCATTCTTTTCAGAGCGAAGACTCGGACGAAGACGAGCCATGCGCCATCAGCGGTCGCTGGACTTTCCAGAGAGACAGTAAGCGCTGGTCCCGTTTAGACCAGCTAGACTTGGACGTCTTCTCTCCACCTGCGGAAGACTGTGTGCCAGACATGCCCTTTGTCTCCTCCCAGGATCAGCATCTGCCCGGAGCCCACCTTCTTATTCGGGATGGGGTCAGCGCAAGCGCAGAGAGCGTGCTGACGGACCTCAGCGAGCAACCTGAAGTGGGCTCTTTGCACAGTTCAGAAAGTGGCAGCCGTGGAGGTTCATGTGGCACCACCGTGCCGTCCAGCCCCACCACTGTCGTCTCTAATGCCACTACGGCCTCCACTACCCGTGCCAGCTCGGTTGCTAGCGTCTGCTCTTCAGGGACTTCCGGTGCCAATGAGGACTCACTCTCAGATGGGCTGCCCTCACCGCTGGAACGTGGAACCTTCGCTTTTGAGGCCGGTACTGTCTTGGCAAGTGTCGAAGGTGGCAAAAGCACACGTTCCAGGGCCAAGAGCTTCCTGAAGCGCATGGAAAGCCTGCGACTGCGCACTAGCAGCACATCATCAAAGCGCAAGAAGAAGGGAGTGGCCGTCCAGGGCAGACTGGAGATTAGCGGGCCAGTTTTGAAGGAAGGTCTGAATGAGGACAAGTTGCGGCGGCTCAACTGTGTTGACATTGCCACGCTGGAACGCAACCACTATCACAGCGTGTCTTTCTCCACCCAGACAAGCAGTGGGAGCACAGGCAGCAGCCAGTCAGAGACAAGCAGCGGCAGTGCCGTCAGCACGCCAAGTCCGGTGACCAGATCGAGGAGCCACAGCACTGCGGCCGGTTCAATCAAGCGGGCTGGAATGTACCTGGAAGGCTTTGACCCGTTCAGCCTGGTTCTGTTGCAGGAAAACCAGGACCTGGAAAACCGGAACCGAAGAAGGTTGGAAGGGACTTCAAGTGTTCAAAACATCCGTTGTCAAAGCCGACAAACATCCCAAGAGACGCAAGAGGATGAGAAGGCAGAAGAGGAAGGTGGGTTGATATACTTCTACTTGCCTGAAGGTCACAAGCCTGGCACCTTTCCTAAAGCACTTGCTGATGGCGGATTCTGTCGGCGCAGTGGTGGCAACAGTGCTCCCCGCCGGGGCTCCTCCACCTCAATGGACAGCCGGTTGAGCGTTTACGATAACGTGCCCTTCCCAGAAATGGGAGACGAGGAGGAAGAGGAGGAAGCTGATGGAGAAGACGGGAGACGACCAAAGATTGAGGAAGTTCTGGATCGTGTCACCAGTCTGAAGCACTTGGTCAGTGCCTGGTCAGAATCAGCCGGTGCGGAGGAAGAGGAGGATGAGGACGGCGAGGAAGGGGATTCGGATTCAGCGTTGGACTCGGCCTCGCCATGCCCATCTTCGCCACTGCAGCACCGCCTGGAGGAGGCGGAGAACGGAAGCGATCAGGAAAGCACAGGAGCCTCGCAGGATGACACGCTCAGTGCCAGGGAGCGGCGAGACTCGGGCGTGGGTGCGTCACTCACTCGTGCCAACAGGTAAGAACACACTTTTACCTATTTCAACTTGTACTTGCTTTCCATAATACAGGGTAGGGGCGAGTAGGATTAAATGGCGTCAATTATAAAGAAATGAGGCGAGTCAGCACCAGCCTCATTACGTAACCAAAGCCCACACTGGTCCCGGAATGTGCCCGCTGCCGAGAGATTCGCCATTCCAGGAGTATTCCCAGTAGATGCCTCAACATATACGGCTCTTTTTGTAATGACCTGCTTAATTATTCCCAGTTGTCTGCACATGAGTGTCTCTGTGTCTGGGTCTGGCTGTTTGTACACGTTTGTGGTTGGCACTTTAAAAATAGAAGGTGGTGGTAACCTGGGTGTGTAGGAACATGCACTGGTGTAAACGTAGTCAAAAAGATTGTTGTGTGTGTGTTTGCGTTCCAGGCCTCAGAAACTGCGATGGCCCAGTTTCCAGAGCTCCCACAGGCTAAGCGCAAGGTCGTCGCTGCTGCAGATTTGCTGCCAGTCAGTGCTGCAGATGAACCTGCTGCAGAAATATAGCCTGCTGAAGATCACCGCCCTGCTGGAGAAGCACACACCCACCAACAAGCACGGCTTCAGCTGGTGAGCAAGCACCACTCGTGATTTAGGTTCCTCAGTGGCACCTTTTTACCGGTCCGTGACATGAACTGGCGATCCTTCGGGACCAACTCCCTAACCATGCCCCGAACGACTTACACGCGTATACTTGCAGACACACACACCAACTTTAGTTGTGATTTCATGTGAAGACTATGAACTATTGTTTTGTTCCAGAAGCACACAAAGACACACACACACACCCGTGAATGCCTTCTTCTTTTTTATCAAAACCAGTGTACATCATAGCGGAGAGGAGATGTATATTTAGCAAACCGCACACACATTTTGAGAGTCAGAATTTCGGAAGTTCAAGGCTGTGTTTTTGTGTGTACGAGTGTGTGTATGTGTGTGATCTCCTGGTTTCAGCCCATTGTCTTTGTGTTTATCCTCTCTGAGGAAGATGGAAACAGATTTCAGCTGCCCCCTCAGCCTCGAGACATTTCCTTTACACACACACACAGCAAGCATAACAATGACATCTAATCTTGAACCAGTGGTTTGTTCCCATTTGTTTTAAATTTAGTGTACTCAATATGCCACATATAAGACTCTTTGACAGGCGGCTCAAGACTTTCGCACAGTGCTGGAGCTCTCTCCGAAAAGATCACTGTAAGGCTGAATCCCATTTCACCCCTTGACCCTACCTTAGCCCTAAACTTCCGTTTTGCACGTTCACGCGTAGGGGTAGGGTGTCCGATTTGTTCATTTACACCAGGGGTAGGGGGAAGGACTGGTGAGAGGTGTCGCTCGCTGTTACACATCTCCAGTTTGCTATAGACAAACGCAAAAAAATGACAACAGCCCACGCCACAGGAATATTAGCCGCGGACGACGCCATGTTGAACATCCAGCAAGGATACGTCATGTCTGCCTACGTAAAATTTGCCGGAAACTAATGATGACGTGTCACGTTCTTGAAGGGGTGTCCCATTTCGTAGGGGTAGATTTCAGTCCCAGGCCCAAGGGGTGGGGCTAAAGGGTAGGGCCAAGCGGTGAAATGGGATTCAGCCTAAGTTGTCTTGTAACCACTTTTAAACTGCTTTCTGATTTGACGCTGGACAAAAGTTCCAAATGACCTCCTAAAAACAGTTTGAGAACACTTTGTTCTCTCCGTACAGTCTCTACTGTTTGGAATTAAAAATGAAATTTGCCGTTATTGGATAAGAGTTATGGATCATGCGCTAAAACATTTGTGTGTGGAAATAACAGGATGTTATGTACCCTTGGATTGGTTTTGGGTGGTAACATTTTTCCCTCTGTTTTGTGTGTGTGTGTGTTTCAGGGCCGTTCCCAAGTTCATGAAGCGCATAAAGGTGCGGGATTTGAAGGACCGGAGCGTGTTCGGCGTGCCGCTGCAGATCAACGTCCAACGAAGCGGACAGCCTCTCCCTCAGGGCATCCAGCAAGCTATGCGTTACCTTCGCAACCACTGCCTGGACCAGGTGCGTGTGACACACACCAACACAAGCACACACTCGCTTTATTTAACCGCACACCCCCACGGCCCTCGTTTTTTTGTGCTCCGAGTTGCAGGAGTGGGAACATCCAGTGGAAAGAACTGTAACTTAATTACGTAAGGTCCACATTTTTAGCTGCCGAGTTTGGTATACAGTGCAGCGTTATATAAGAGCAAGCGGAGATCTCACACAGTGTGTTAAGTTGTTCTTTCCTGTGTTTGGACTTTCCAAATCCCTCCCGGCGATTCGTCAAGCCGGCTGTCAACGCTGTGTCTGGGAGTGTGTGTGTGTGTTTTAGATTTGGATCTCAAGCATTGATCTTGGTTTCCCAGTTTGGCTTTAGCTTTTGCCTGAACGTCAACACGTTTGAGGCGTGCGGTAGGCGTTGCTTGGCAAACATTTTTGCTAGCGACAATGCCAGTTTGGCAGTATCCGACAAATTAGAATTTTGTGAAAAATGTCCATTTTTCTGAGCGTCTGTGGCTCTCGGTCTGCAGGTGGGGCTGTTCAGGAAGTCGGGCGTGAAGTCGCGCATCCAGGCTCTGCGGCAGATGAACGAGTCGTGTGGAGCAGACGGAGGCGGAGTCAGCTACGAGGGCCAATCGGCTTACGACGTGGCCGACATGCTGAAGCAGTACTTCCGGGACCTGCCCGAGCCGCTGCTCACCAGCAAGATGGCCGACACCTTCCTGCAGATTTATCAGTGTAAGGAGACACACACACACAGACACGGACATGGTCTTAAATTTGTCATAACGCTCTTAAAAGGTCTTAAACTGTTAAAACCTACAGACAGATCCTCCAGGATGTTGCGTTAGCTATTAATGGAATTAGCACAATTTGTCCACAATTTTTGACCCATAATTGTCGTTTCCCGCAAAATGTTGAGCCATATGTCAGCGAACTCACTTCCTTGTTACGTTTAGAAGACGCAGGAAATGTCACACGTTTACCTTCAAAAATAACAATGATTAATGGTTAATAAAAGTAATAGTGGTTTTGTTCCCTTCTTTTGAATGAATTGTTAAAGAATCATTATGAACGGGGACAAAATCGCAAATTTCATTGCGATTTTTTTTTTTTAAAGCTGCCTCAATATCAGGCATTTTTGGCCGCAACAATCTCAAAAAGGGCCCTCGAAATCCCGGCGGGACTGTACAGAAGACTGGAGACCTAAGAGTGTTAAGAGTACAAAGAGTGTGAATGGAACGAAGCAAGAAAGCTCAGGAAATTGCTAACGGATGACGCATATGAGGCTGTGAATTGCTGGTTTAGCTAATCCCTCTTACTCACAAAACAACCTCAACACACACACACACACACACAGTCCGGGTTCGTCTCTCCATCCCAGATATTTTCCTAATGAACAACAGTTGCTTATTAACCTCTTAACGACAGGCAGGCTAAGATTCCCGAGCGTTTTCAACGTCCAGCATCACAAAAACGCTGGCCTGGCTTTGTGGTTGACGGCATGGAAAACCGTTCTCAACAAACGCGCTTTTCTTCCTCGGTTTCACTGTAGACGGGAATTATGAGGAAATCCACCCCTAAAATGGCTCCTTCTCAGAGGACGTTGTGTGTGTGGCTGAAGAAAACAACCAGGGGGAGGTCACTGTGTTCCTTTTAGACAATAAAGCTCTTCTTACGTTGTATTACGAGCTGTAGTTATGAGCTGTTCTTACATAACTGCCATTTAGGATTTGCCCTCGTCACGGCTACTGAGGACTTCGAGTGAGCCATTATTTGTCGTTGAGAACACAGCACATAACAGTGCACCACAACCGAATCTGACCTTTGCATTTGACCCACCCGTGAAGGAGCAGTCCTTGGGGACGCTACCTTGCTCACGAGTACCTCATTGGTACCTTTACCGACCTTCAGATCACAGTTAACTGCCCCCAGAGCACCAAGCAGAGGTGTAACGAACAACAAGGGGCTAGAACCCATGACCCCAGTGTTTATTCTGCTCGTGGTCACTAGAAAAACACTTTCTCTCTCTCTGTGATTTAGACATGCCGAAGGATCAGCGTCTGCAGGCGGCTCGGGCGGCGGTGCTGCTGTTGCCGGACGAGAGTCGGGAGGCGCTGCAGACGCTGCTGTGTTTCCTCAGCGACGTGACGGCCAGCGCCGGCGAGAACCAGATGACCTGCACCAACCTGGCCGTCTGCCTGGCGCCCTCCCTCTTCCACCTCAACGCCGTGCGCAGGGATGCCTCCTCACCCAGGTGTGTTTGTGTGTGTGTGTGTTAAGTAATGAAGTTTTTACAGCGTATGAAATGTAAAATTATAAATGCATGTTGGTGCTGCTGCAGGGTTATGAGCAGGAAAAACGCTTTGGGCAAACCCGACCAGAGGGACCTGAACGAAAATCTGGCTGCTACACACGGCCTGGCACACATGATCCAGGAGTGCCGGAAGCTGTTTCAGGTTAGACACACACACAAACACACCTAACGCTAACTACGTTACTAACGCTAACTACGTTGGTTTGTTAATGTACACTATGTTAGCTTCTAGCATACACTGTTAGTTGCTAATGTACACTATGTTAGTTGCTAATGTACACTATGTTAGTTGCTAATGTGCTAATGTACACTATGTTAGTTGCTAATGTACACTGTTAGTTGCTAACGTACACTGTTAGTTGCTAACGTACAGTGTGTTAGCTGGTAGCATACACTGTTAGTTGCTAATGTACACTATGTTAGTTGCTAACGTACACTATGTTAGTTGCTAACGTACACTGTGTTAGCTGGTAGCGTACACTGTTAGTTGCTAATGTACACTATGTTAGTTGCTAACGTACACTATGTTTGTTGCTAATGTGCTAATGTACACTATGTTAGTTGCTAATGTGCTAATGTACACTATGTTAGTTGCTAATGTGCTAATGTACACTATGTTAGTTGCTAATGTACACTGTTCGTTGCTAACGTACACTATGTTAGTTGCTAACGTACAGTGTGTTAGCTGGTAGCATACACTGTTAGTTGCTAATGTACACTATGTTAGTTGCTAACGTACACTATGTTAGTTGCTAACGTACACTGTGTTAGCTGGTAGCGTACAGTGTTAGTTGCTAATGTACACTATGTTAGTTGCTAACGTACACTTTGTTTGTTGCTAATGAAGGTGTTGAGTATGAAAGTGAAACATTTATTTTTCTTATATACCTTTTAATACATATAAACGGTATCCTAGCAACCACCAAATGGGACACCACCTTTTTGGTCCCCAAAAGGTGGGCTGGACCCCAGTCTGCACGTCTCGTGTCCCCAAAAACCACACACTTGTGCCAAACACACACACGCGTCTCTGTCTCTTATCGGTCTCTTATGCAATGTCGGCACTAAATCTACACAGACTTAGTCTCAGAAAAACACAAAGCATCTGCGCGCCTGTACCGCGTTTCCCGGGGTTATGCAACGGGAATGCGCACACACACCTTAACACACCTTAACACACACAGAGAAAGGGCATTTTGTCCGTCTTTGAAGGTATAAGGCCAGGAATGTTGTAGCTGTGGTTATGTAAGGTCAAGCTCACGACCTTGTCTGAGGATCCTTGCACAAATACACACACACACACATTTTAACCTGTCCCGGAGTTACATGGAAGCACTTGATTAAATAAGCACGATATAATAGGAGTCAGCAGAAGTCAAACTTTCTTTATTTGGGAAGCGAGTCAAATCGGTTCTGGCAAAGCTGCGTTACTTATAATACACACACACACACACACACACACCGGAGTAGTCTACGCCTCCCAAAAGTCCAGAGACCTCGAACGCACTGTTTAATTAGTTTAAACCCAGTCTTTCTGCTCGAAATGCCGAGCAGATAATTTGATTAATTCTGGTCGAGGTCTGGCCAATTTCTGGCTCCGTAACCCGGACGGGGCTTCTATTTTTCGTGTTTAGCTTGAACCCAGATAACAGATTTATCTGCTAATGCATGAAGAAGAGGAAGAGAGAGGGGGCGGAAAAAGGAACCGGACAAAAAGAATGACAGGACACACACACAAACACACAAAGAGTCAAGGGAACTGTAAGCAGATACTCCAGCGCACGCACAGAGGAAGAGGTCTGAACAGGACACACACACACACGAACAGGATGAACTCGGAGTCGTCAGTGGAATTAATCAACGTACTGAATATCTCCAGCTATTTTTGGGACTGTTTATTATGTTTACTGAGCCTCAGCAGTTCTGATTCACAATAATAGATTAGCACCCAATGAGCAGAGGCTAGAGGCCGACCGATAAACCGACACAATATTATCAGACGATATAAACCGCTCTGCTGCCCTCTGTTGGACAAACTACGCCATTACAACACATATAACGTAAGAAGGAGATCCATCTTCCAAAATCCTGTATTGATCAGGTTCTAACCTAGATGCCAGTGTAAATTCTTTATGTTCACTGTTTATGAAAGTGGTGGCTCGGTTTTAACGACACCTCATTTACCTTGTTAACGAGCTCTCTCTCTCTTTCTCAGATTCCAGAGGAGTTGTCGCGCTGCAGGAACTCGTACGTGGAGCAGGCCCTGAGCCCCCTCAGCATGGAGGAGCTGGCGGAGGGTTGCGGCTCCCGAAGCTACAAGAGCCTCTTAAAGGAGAATCTGGACGCGCTGCTCAAAGAGGCCAAGGATAAATTCAAAGGCTACGACAGCGTCTCCACTGCCGAATCCGCCGAGCTGGCCTACAGGAAGGTAAAGATGAAAGACGCTAAACAACGACTAGATTGTAGATGGATGATGAGAGTGAGGCTGTTGACAAGCGATGGTGCTGATGCGGCGATGGCTCATGCTAACCGCGACACTGTCATTCGGCACAGGTGCACGACGGCTGGACGCTGCGGCAGTGGAAGGTGTGTGTGGAGGTCCCGGCTGGGCTGGACGACGTCCTACACCGGATCCTGCGAGAGCAGAGCCACTGGGACGAGGACCTGCTAGAGAGTCGGGTGATCGAGAGCCTCAACCAGACCACAGAGGTCTACCAGTACGTCCGTAACAACATGGCGCCGCACCCCTCAACCGATTACGTGGTGCTCAGGTGAGACACACAATCTCTCGGCCATTCTTTATTTCCATTTTTCCTAAATGACCAAAATAATCTTTAATTGCAGCCCCAATGCAGTGTGTTAAAATGAATATGTGTGTGTGTGTGTTGCAGGTCATGGGTGACGGACCTCCCCAAAGGCGCATGTGCGCTAGTGTGTGTGTCGGTGGAGCATGAGGCCGCCTCGGTGTTGGGTGTGAGGGCCAATGTCCTCGTCTCGCGCTACTTCATCGAGCCGTGCGGTCCCAACAAGAGTCGCCTCACACACATCTCCAGAGTAGACAGCAGGTAACACTCACACACACAGGAATGAATCAGTGTTTCAATGGTTCAGTGGTGGACAGTCTTGGGAATGATTCAGTGATTCAGTGATTAGCACAGTCTTAGATATGAATCAGTGATTCAGTGGTTAGCACAGTCTGAATAACCAATGAATCAGTGATTTTGTGGTCACTACAGTATTTTGATATGAGTCAGTGGTTAGTACAGTCTTAGGAATGAATCAACGTGCATTATTCTTGTGTACCTATGTATGTGAGTTGAATTTTGAACACTCACAGGTTTTCTCTCTCTCTCTGTGTCCTCCAGGGGGCGCTGTCCGGAGTGGTATAATAAGCTGTATGGACACCTGTGTGTGTCCGAACTGGTGCGAATACGTGACTCATTCTCCTGCTCTCTGGACAAATAAACACACGTCTGGATGTATCTTATATTTATATCAGTCTGCTCAACGATCTTTCTTAACCTTTCCTAAGTGGATGAAGAGTCTCCAGCTCTCTACACTTTACAGTCAGTCGCACGTGGACAGATAACGACTGCATATGAACGCAAATAAAGGTGAAAGGCCAAAGGTCACCACCGCTGCTTTGCCTGCCCCAAAAAAAGGCTCACGTGACGAGCCCCAAAAGACTGCTGCTGAGACGTTGCACCGAACGTCCCGTGGGACGGCGTTGCCGAGGGACTTGAAATGAAAGTGGGGGCTACTGCTTCTGAGAAGCACGAAAACGTGTGTGTGTGTGTGTGTATGTTCCGTATGATACATAATGTCTTAAACGTTGACAAGTGTAACGTATTCCTTGCACTGGCATCGTGCTGCAAAAATATCTTGTATACCTGTCGTGTGTGTGAGTGTTAGTGTGAGTGAAAGAGAAACTCATTATTAGTCTACGATTATTCACAACTCAAACCTGCTCACGGATGGAGAAATGGAGAAAAGTTTGTAGATGCATGCAGCGGAGAGAGGGAAACGGGTGGAACAAATGAGCGACGGTGGCTGGAACACCTTGGACATGTATGAAAGGAAGAAAAGAAAAGCAAAGTTGTGGCAGCCTTTTGACCAAAAAAATGTTGTGACGGACCAAACGTGAAAATGAAAATGAGTGGTAAGACGGACGGGGGTTTTGTTTTCTAAACTGTGAGAGAAAACGAGGGATGAGTGGGATGAACGGGACGTTTGAAGGGACTGAACGTGACTCTTGATTTGGGTTTGCCAGTGTTAACCTTAAATGAAGTACAAATGTTAACCAAACACTTTGCTCTCCGCTAACAACCAGGCCTCAGATCAGTCTTTCCTGTATGTTCTGGTGGAGAACTGATCCTGAAATCCTTTTTCCACCAACACAGTATTTCCTGCAGTTACAAATAACCTAATGAATGCAGCCTAACCCGGTCCTGTGGCATAACTCTTGCGCATTAAGATTATGACACATAACGATGAGAGTTAATTTAAGGCTTTGCGTATTTAAAGCACAAATATATTGTTGTTTTATATATATATATGTACGTATGTATCTTATTTTATTGTAAATGTTATCCCTTTAAGTTCCAGAAATGCTTTATCTTTTTTAATTATTAATATTATTTCTGTACAGATTAATCCCAAAGTGCACTATTAAAGCTATTAAATATAAATCTGAATTTTTGATGCTACTTATCTTTCTTCTCTCTCACACATTCTTGTTCTTTCCAGAAAAGCCGAAACAGCTGTGTGTATACCTCGTGCTATTACATAACTCATCTATACCTCCCACAAAGAGTGGATTGTTGCCACACACACACACACACTGTGGTTTCCACATGCACATTAGCCCATGGTTCTGGCAATTTTTCTCTAAAATAAAATAGTCCTGCTCTCACACACACAAATGTTGGGGGTCATAAGAGCCTTGATACATCACTGTCCCTAAACATAAGGGAGCATGTAAATACCATAAACACACTCTCTCTCTCCCCCACACACACCCTACTGGGAACCAAGAGATATGAATAGAGAGTAGAAGAATTCCAACATTCCCTGTCTTCTGAGAATGCACTGAGGGAACGTTCCCACAATGATAAAACAACAGAGCGACGACAGAGAGTTTTTACTGATAATATGTAGGTGGGTGAGTATACAACAGCCTACCCTATTTAAACTAATTTAATACTCTTCTTTATGGTGCCGTTTATGGATTTAAAAATACTACATTAAGCTTAGGAACAGAAATAAGAACACTTCACTACTATACATAAGTAGTATTTTCAAGCTATGGAAGCTGCTTACTTGAGTATTTATTTTCCGGACAAGTTTCTACTTTTACACAATGCAAAAATACACATTACAGTTGTGTGATTATGTATGTTAGAGATGGGACAGTTCTGCAGGAAATCTCCAGGACCAAGGCTGCTGAAGGTTATGTCTGGACCTAGTTCTAGAAGCTGCTGGTATGGATCATGTTCTTTAACATCTCTCTGCATCTGTCTTCTTGGGGTGCTTGTACTTTCATTAGTGGAACCACCTGTTTGTCAGATGTTTTGTTATTACTGAACTTCCACCACAGTTTTGTTAAGTACAAACTTGAGGATCTCAGGTCTTTTCTGTGGATCTTTTCTGGGTGATATTCCTGTATCAGTTTAACACCTCTTGCTTTTTGCCAGTATGTCCTATGTCCAGTTAACTAACTGTCATTTCTGCCTGGTCATAACCAGGATCTTGTTGGTAAGTGTTGGTTGTTCTTGATGTTTAAACTGTAGTTCACTTCTACCCCACAAAGTGGAGCTAGAGAAGAGTAGACCAGGAGCAGGGTAGAGATAATATTCAGCTTTTCACCAGCAGAGGTCTGTATTGTGCCATATTGAAATTCAGTTCAAGTCAGAGGACATTGATTTTTGATTGACATGTCTGTTTCCTATGTACTGATGTCCAGCGCCCTATTAGATTAACACACTCTTTTATTATTATGAAGGTCAGTTTAATGACTGGAGGAAGTGTGGAAAGGTAAGGGATTGTGTTAAAGCAACTTGTTCAGATAACAAACTTGAAGTTACTTCAACATTCCCCTGTCTCTCTATCCTGTAGTGTGGTGTTTCATGCCTTAGTGTTTCAGGCCTGTGTTTTAGATGTCTTTCTACTGTGTTGGTGGTGTTCTCTTCTCTTCCATTGCTTAGCTGCGAGTCTAGAACTGGTGTTTTCCAGTGGTATCAACTAACCTTAACACCAGGTGGCAATGCTCCATTCAGATGAGCTTTAACAAACTCAGCTGGGTTTATTGTCAAAACAAATGGAAGTGGAAGTTGCATGGAACTGAAATCAAATGACAGCAGCTTGAAGGTACAGTAAGTCTGAGTTGTTCTTTAAAAGTCTTCTCTGCAGTCTCTTGGTGGAAATAATCGTGTTCCTCTTTGTTTAGCTGTACGTTTTCTGCTCGATTTCCACCAATTGCTGTGGGAACTTTCACACCCTGCAGTGAAGCTTTTAATAACACAGTTTGGGGTCACTGCTGGTCAGTTTTCTATAGCATGTTGGGATTAAAACAACATAAAACGCAAGTGTTTATTAATGTGGTCATTTACGTTTGAAATGCATTTGAACAGTCAGATCGTTTGGGTATTTTCTTAATAAAACGAGCATAATATTTGACTGCACTTTAATCTGTGTGCCTCAGGGCCAAACTACAGCCTACAGAATTGTAATACTTTATGCATATATTTTAAAAACTGGACATAATTTGGCCTAAAACTGCGATGATTCTGCATTACAAGTTTAA